>WSTK01000630.1:0-19408 GCA_019616945.1 Ceratobasidium sp. 414
AACTGCATGGCAAGCATGTTTTAAACTACACAACCCCCCCTGCCCCGGAGGTACAACGGGGCGGGGCCAAAGTTCATTACTCAAATACAAATCACAATCGGATTGTCGTCTCATGTGATTTCTACACTTTTACCACCAGGGCAGTATTTTTAGTAAATTTTGAGGTGCTTTTTGAGTGAGAGACTTGAAAAACCTGCTTGTGCGTATGGGCACCTGGGACTGGGAGATCATAAAAAATTACGTTGAGCCTAGTTGTAGGCGCGATTATAGTGCAAACAACCCACTGTCGATGTCCAGCTGACATCCCAAAGGAACTAAGCAGGGGGCGGCTTGACAGACAGTTGAGCCGAGCGCCTGTGGCCGCATTGAACCAGTAACCGTAGTATGGGCAGTGCATGTATTGGCTATGCACGTTACACCATTGCGAGTGGCATCAGACGAAACTAGCAGAAATTTCAGCCCAACAATCCGCCAAAGAGGAAACCAAAGGTACGCACCAGAGGACCAGCTGAGACTGGAAGCCCCAGGTCCAGGATCCCTGTCGTTGGGCGGGCTAGGATCGGGTACTCCGGAAGCTTGAGAAAGCATCAGCATTGCGTATGAGAATACAAATAAAAAATATCCACCAGCACGATGGGGGCCGGCTCTGATGCAGCAAAGACGGGAGCCCAAAGGCCCCAGTCAGAAACATAAAAGCATCGAGATGGAGTAGACGGCTCAACTGGCTCTCCTTCCCGTAAAGCGATTTGAGTAACGGAGACATGGTATGTATTGATCAATGGTAAAGTTTTGCCGCCTTCACAAGAGCCTGTCAAGAAAGAGTCAATGGCGCAAATGATGGGCGGGTGCCGTGGTACGAACCACAAAAATAGAAGCAGTGTGGAGTTGAGGTCTGCGAATTGTGGACGTGAGGCTCTCCAGATAGCCAACGGGCATATCAGGTGGGGGGCTGTTGAGAGAGCTCAGTCGTCGATATTCGCTGATTTTATACTGTGCGTCGGCCACCGAATGACTCGAAAAAGAATACAAACACGAAGGAATACACGCGTGTGTATTGGCCAATAAAAGTATAACGCAAGTCATGCATTGCTCCACCTGTGCAGTAAAAATTTTGAGTGTTCGGTCCCAGTAGTTTGGTCTTGTGCCTGTCGCAACTGACGTAGCTAACGACCCCATTTATCAGTCACGGGTTGTGCACATGGTTATATGGCGTCAATAGAAGCTAACCGGAGGCTGGCACGCACACTAAATCGAGCACAGTGATCGTCCAAGGGCCCCGCCCGGGGAGCCGCAGTCAGGAACAAGAGCGAGAAGGACACAGGTTGGCCACCAAGTCCATACGAAATTTTTGCAGGCGTCACAAACCAAGAACAAGGGTGTAACATGAGCTTCGATTGACTGAAATTTTCGTGGTGGAAGCTGGCAGAGAAGTTTCTGTTGCACCGCCAGAGGCTTAGTGAAGGTGAAAGGATGAGCAAACTTTTGCATGACCGAGTAAGAACAAAGGATCAAGGTCGGCAATGGTCTCTTTGAAAGAGCATACAGTCACGTTTCTAGCTGTTCTTTTTTCGCAAGGATAGCAAAGAAGAGAAGGGCGTTGTGCCAGGCAATAGCCACCGATTCAAAGATACAAAATGTGAGACCAAGAGTAGAAAGGTAGCCAAATCTCACAAGGCTCGAAATTTTATTCAGTGCTACTGTATTACGTGCTATTGCACAGCAGAGAGAACTCGGAGTCGAGGTGGCAGTGTGACAACTTCACGCCTTTTCACCACATCGCGAGCATCGCCACATAGCAGAAATTTTCCAAAGCTACTGATTTGGTTTAGGCCAGCGGGACAAGTGGAGCACAGCACTGGGAAGGAGGCGCATCTCCGGTCGTTGTCCGCCAGCCCCCACGTTGTGCTGTGTAGCACCAAATTAAAGCAACTTAGCTAAGCAACCAGCTGACTCAACCAATCTTGGCAAGTTGGCATGCTGCATTTCACAGTGTTCTGCCGCCTTGGAGCTTCCTCGTCTTGCAGCTTCTTGAGACGGGTGCTGGGAATCTCTGGAAGTTCTGCCAAATCTGGCTAGGAATAGCTACCCCGTGATTGGGTATTCTGGCCCCATGATGACGCGCAAGATTCATAACAAGGCTGGAAGCTGGAGATGGAATCGTAAAGCAGATGCAAGTGCTCGAGGTACACCTTATCTCGGACAACGATGTCCATTTTATCTCACGTCTGGACTCTAGGCGACTTATTCGTTGGGCTCGGGACGTCCTGGTGCACCCACGTGGTCATAATTGTTGTGACCTCGCCCTGACCAGGAGTAATCAACCACCGACATACACAAGTTGTATGAGACGATAACACAAATTATATTTTACATCCAAGCAATACAACGCCGTCGATCAGTTACTTTTGTTTCATTCATTGATCCTGCGAGTAGGGCACTGATATACCCCCATCGCCGTCGCCGTGTCCACCAACATTCATGGCATCCTCAGACCCCTCAGTTTCTTCACCAGATTCAGCGCTAAATGCGAACTCGTGTGTTTCCAGTCTCGCACGTCTGATCTTGGGGTAAGGCATGCCCAAGGCAGGTCGGTTCGTCTCGTTTTAACTGATGGTACGATCCCATCGCATCCGTGTCCTATCGTCCGAGCTTGGCGTCCTCAGGAGGGAGCACGAGCGGCGTGACGAAGTCGACTTCAGCCTGCTGGCCGAAGCATTGCCATGCAAGGCACCATCCCAGTGCGATCCATGCAGCTTTGTCCGTCACGACGCTGCTGTCGCCAGCCTTTGCCCAGTGCGTAAAGTTTAGCCCTGCTCTGTCCAGAACGCTCTCGGCGAGGGTAAGTCCGTCTGGCATGTTGTTGGGTCTGGCGTTCAAAATCTTGTTCATGTTCTCCTCGCCAGCTAGCGCCTTGAAAAAGTCGGACAAAAGGATCGGTCGTGTAAACGCCGAAGGGGGGCCAAGCCAAGGAGATTTGAGGCGGACGACGTGGTCGTGGGCTTTGGTGAGCAATAGACGCTCCAATAGTTCTCCACGCTCACCTTTGGCGATCACACCCCTTTTGCACCGATCGAACAACACCTGCGGAAATTTGTCCCACATCTTGTCCATATGCATGAGTTGAGTCCCAGCTTCGGCGAGTATCGGCTCCGACAAGGCCTCAGCGCATATATGCTCTCTGTGATCCGGGGCAGAGAATACGACACGCATATGGCCTTCGACCGAGCAATCTTCCGTGAGCTGGGCTTCCGCGCACGATTTGTCGAACGAGAGGCCGATTCAGACACCCAGCGCGGCCGACTGGCCATCGCCATCAAGCTTGTTGCCCGACCTTCCTGCGAGCTTCGTCCGTGCAAAAGGCACTATCGTCGCTTTGACGTCAAGATCTCCAGTTTCATAACGGGTCCAAAGTCTGTAGGCAAGTGCGAGATTAGCTGGCCTTGAAACACATTACTAGCGTTCACTCATAGGTCGACCAAATCGAACCATAAACTTTGGCTCGCAAACATTCTCTAGCTGTGCTCATTCTCGGATATCGATTGCCGCGCCACTGATCGAACACGAGCTCGCAAAAAGGTGCTTAAACGCCTGGGGTTTTCTGGTCTGTAATCCGGCTGGGCCAGAAGGGCTGAGGGGGCGGGTAGACAGACATTCTCGGGTTTGTCGACAGGGAGAGTACGAATAGGCCCAAAGTACGAAAACTACTGATGGCTGAGCATAGAATCTGGTAGCTGGCATGGGTCTGGTTGTCTTCCGCCGCGAGGGTGCTGGATAAGAGAGAACGCGTCTCGCCAAAGTAGATACGGAGCCACACAGGTCTGGATGTCCCGGTCTTTTTGTCGGTCCGCAGCGTAAGCCTTTCGTCTGTCTTGACCCCGGATTTCCGTCGAATCAGTTCGATTAGAGCTTGGGCTGCTTGCCATTCAGGAGAATCCACGTTGTCTGAGTGGTTCGGGGAGGTCGGCTCTTTGGGTACTTCCTTTGCCATTGGAACAGAGCGAAGCTCTTCGGGTTGCTTCGATTCGGGCTGATTTGCAGACTTGAGCAGAATTATCCGTTCGTATCGCCGGGGATTGATCAGTGTTGAGAGATATTGTCCTGATTTCCACACTGATGATTGGTTGGGTCAACGCCACGCAAACAGTGTCACGGACTCCTTACCTCGTCGCAGACTTGTTTATAAAGGGATCCTTTGTTGGCTAAAAGCCAAGTACGAAATTATTCAGCTAATTCCTCTTGCGAGTTAAAGCTTAGTGCGTCCGTTAGCTTCTCGTGCACGACTTTGAACAGCTGCTCGAAAAAAAAAGACAGTACCGAGAACATAGCTGGCTAACTGTGTCGCTACTTTTAACGCTCAACCATTCGAGGATTCCCAGGTCGCCTTTTGGATAACCTAGCACGAGTCAAGTCGGGCGTATCCCACACGCATTAGTCAAACCCGAGGCACACCTGTGTGGTCTGTAGCCAGCCGGAGGTTGAAAGGCAGCGTAAACACGCGACGTGCAAGTTTATCCACCGTCCTCGATTTACCCGTTCCGGGGCTCTGGATAATGGGCAGGAAGTTGGCGTAATTGGCGGTGCGGCGCCCGGTGTTTATATGGTCGATTACTGCGTTCAACATCTGGGCGGCTGGGCAAACGAAAGGCACCTCCCAACCCTTTTGGGTGGCTCCAACTATGCGAAACAAATGTTAGCAACTGTATAAGGCCAGGCCAGGTCAGAGTACATTACGTTGACCTCTACCGAAATCGAAAGGGGGTTGGTGCCGAGCCTGATTTTTCTGTGAGGCAGCAGCGAGCATGTCCGAGAATATCGCTAAAAGAAACTGAGATGTTAGGCCACACTCACGATGGTCCAAAATCGTGAACAGGTCCTTCGATTGGAGCCTGATTTCAGTTAGCCCAAGAGGTTCGAGGTCATTTTCAAGTTTATCAAAAATTTGGTAAAATTCTGGTGGCTTGAATTCATGATCTTTGAGAATCTTGAGAAACCAATTCAGCGGTGGATGTTGCTTCCCATGTTTTGTGGGATACGGCCGCACGAATGGCATCCTTCGCCTCCTCCGAAATGGGGATCCTGTGGGTAGCGTCCGCACTGCTGGAATTCTCCATCCCTAGTGTGGTGAGCTTGGTCGCGGTCAAGGTTGTGGTTGATGATCAATTCGGTTGCCCGATTGTGTGTGTTGTTGTTTGCCGTCGTTATGTCATCCTGGCACCTCGTTCACTGTTATCTCCAACAACGGCGGCTAGAAACTCACATTGATACTCTAAGGCCGAGTACATGATTATGAATGTAATGTCATGCCTCAGTCATTTCTCGGTGGTGCCAGTATGCCTTGGCTGGCCGCTTGACTTGGCGCCGGAACTCAATCGATTGATTCTGATCAAAGTGAACCTGCGCTTGACCGAGTCTGTGCGATTTCACGATATGGACGATGTGGTTCTGGCTTCTCTTGACGACGATGGGTAACCTCTCCCTCCCGCACCTGGAACTCGTACACGGAACCCAAGACTTGTTTGCATCGGGGATCGCGCACATCGACCGCTGGTTGTCTCGTCTCGGACTGTCTCACGTGAAGCTTAGTTCGACAAGGACACTCTCGATCCTACTTGCCTCTGGTGCTCTCCTCTACCTCTGGCGCGCCAGACGGTCTCGCGCGGATGGAAGACCGCCCATCGTCGGGTATTGGGTGCCGTGGTTAGGTTCGGCGTTGCAGATCCAACGGGACCCAGACAGCTTATTCAGAAAAGGACGGTATGTAACCTGCAGGAAAAAATATTATCCAAGGTGGAAAAATCTGAATGTGATTGCACCAGCCGAGAATTCGGGCCCGTATTTGGCGTCAAAGTGTTCGGGAGCACGTTGTACCATGTTGCGGACGCCGATGTGAGGTTCCTGATTGTCCATACAAGGTTTTACTTATGAGCTTATAGTTGATTATGACGATGTATAAACAACCCAACGTATGCATCCTCATTGCGCGCCCTCTCATGGGCTCACGAGATGATCCAGGTGTTCAGCAGCTCCCCTATGCAAGCTACCTTCTTGCATCAGATATTTGACCTGAGCATGCACGCTATCACGGGCTCAGATGTAATTGGAACCATGCTCCAATCTAAGAACAGGTATTTGCTAGGACCTTTCTAGAGCCCGGGGTACTCATCATTCTTTTTGCCTTCCACTAGGCACCTCTCGCCGACCAACGTCCACTCACTTCTTTCATCGTTTATCACCCACGCCCGTGCTCAAATTCTTAGTTTACCCTCCAAGACGCCCATCCCGCTCCTCTCACTCGCAGTACCACCCATGCAAAAATCCGACTGTGCAATGCTATTTGGGTCTCATTTCCTGGTTTCCGATTACGACACCGTTGCCCCCGCATTCGTAACCTTTGACACCAACGTCCCGCTCCTCGCCGTGAACTTTCCGCCACTTCTCATGCCAGGCACTATGGCTGCGCGTCGAACTCTGTTGAACAACTTGGACGCATACTTTTCTGCTGGGTTGCCGGAGGACGCATCTGGACTATTGAGAGAATTCGTAGAGCTAGGACAAAGCCAGGGCTGGACTACACACGACCTTGCTTCGTTCGGGCTAGGGCTGATGTGGCCGTTACTCGCAAACGCGCCGTACGCTGCATACTGGCTGATCGCGTACCATCTCCACCGGCCTGAAGGTCTCAAACCCTTGCTCGACGAGATCAAGCCTGTCTTGGCGTCTGGTCGAGATCTAGCCGAGGTGGTACGAGACTTGGGCGCGACGCCTTACTTGGACGCATGTATCAGCGAGACGATCCGGCTAGCCTCAGACTCGTACTCGATGCGGTGGGTTGCGGTGGGTGAAGGCGACGGACACAGGTTGGGAGGATGTTTGTTCAAGGCTGGCGACCAGGTGGTGTGCAACATGCGCGGAGTGCATACGGACGAGGAGGTATATGCACAACCGGACAAGTTCGAACCCAGTCGGTTCTTAGACGGTGGCAAGGATAAGCTGAGGGGGCGGTTCATCCCGTTTGGCGGAGGCTTCAGTATCGTGAGTGTTTTCCCTCGGTCATTTTTTTATTGGACCGAATGATCATGGCTTTGTAGTGTGAGGGGAGACACCTGGCGTTGACTCAGATAAAGGCGTTTATTATTATTCTCCTTTCCGAGTTTGACGTCAGCTTGGCGGGCACGGACAGGGGTGTACCTCGATTCAGCCCAAGCAACCGCGGGTTCGGGATGATACGACCGGTTGGTGATGTGACGGTTCAGCTGACGAAGAGAAAGCTTGTATGAATTTTGAATGCGCATGTACAGATGGCCAAAACAGATATCGTGGCAGAACCCAATATTCGGCCCCCGCATATCGGCCTAATGGTGTAGATACGCTCATTGCCTATGAAGTATAAATAATGATCTGTTAAATCGAGGGAAGCACGTCACCAGCTGGCAATTTGGCAGCTGCGAGTCGTTCCGGTGGCTACACAGTGGCACGAAAATTCATCTATAGTTACCAGATTTGAATATGCGAAGGGGCCAGCAAGTGTAAATACAATTCCCGTTCTGCGGGCCCTGCCGCGGTGTGAGTACCGGGCTGATCGAGGGCGGAAGAAGCCGGTGCAAGTTACCCGCCACTGGGAGTCAAGTCGCTAAATCCCGCCACAGTCGTGATTATCATGCCGGAAGGGTAAGCAAATGCTGCCATTGTGGAACATAGCCAGAAGCAGCACAGGGTTTGTAAAAGGATATCCAGCACCGCCATAGACAGTGTACATAAACAGCAAAAGAATGGATGTCAAATCAATCAACTAAGTCGGCCAGCGCATATGGAGACTAGCCCCACACATCAACAGTCGTCCCACCGTACGAGAGCGGGCAAATTTAAAACACGCAGCTGGGTGGCGAGTCATGTTTCAGTATAAAATTTCAGTACATCACGCCAGACCAGAACTCACTTGGCGTTAGCCTTGTTGGAAGTGAGCTTGGGAGGCTCATCGCCCTTGTTGTTGCCCTTGAAGGTATCACAGATCGACTTGACGCTGCTGTACGAGTTGGTGCTCGTCTTGATGGTCGCGACGTCGCCGTAGTTGGAGTTGACACCAGCGAGAAGCTTGCCGTTCTTCGCAATGATGTTGCTAATGGTAACAGTGCGTTTGTATTGGCTGGGTTACTCGGCATTAATATGGTTCGATTAGATTGGACTGGGAACGAGCGACTTACGTGCTGCAGTTTCCGCAAGAACGGTAAAGCTTGCCAAAGTCCTGGACGCAGAACGAGTCGATGTTCACAGCTCCTGCATTGCAAGTTCAGGATTGCACGTTTGTCGGAAAGCCGGCTAGGGAAGAACATACCACCGCCGTTGTGCTGAACAACTTTGTCGTCTGCACCCTTGGCACCACCACCAACGATGTTCGACGTGCCCGACTTCTGCTTGATAGTGATAGCGTCCTCGCAGACGTCCTCGAACCACACATTGTAGAGGTTGCAAGGTCCGAGGCAGTGGATGCCCTCGGCCTGGTCGGCTCCGATAACAACGTTCCTAGAAGCCAAAAGTACCTTCAATAAAAGTCTGGGCAGATGGAAAGTAATCGAACGTACTTGAGGGTAGCGCCAGACTCGAGAATGAAAACAGCATCTTTGTCGCCTCCCTCCTTCTGGCCAGTGCAAGCACCCTTGCCACGGTCGAAGCGGACATTACCACCTGAGATTGGGTAGAGTGAGTCAAGGGGCAAAAATAGCGCGCATATACCCACCATCGAACGTTCCAGTGACGGTCTTGGCGGCGCTCAAGCTCGAGGTCTTGGGAGGGGTAGGGAATGTGCAGCTAGCAGCACGCTTGACGTAGATACCATTGGCGTCAACGCTTGGGGAAGGGACAGCGACGGCGGTCTGAGCAAAGAGAGCGACAGCGGCGGTAAGAGCAGCAAAAGTGAAGGCAACCATGTTGTTGAGAGTAATCGATGAGAGAGTGTAGTGTGGAAGGAAAGTGGATAGAATCTAGACGAAAGAAAAGGAGAGAAAATGTGCAGTTTGGGGAATCCGGTTGGGTCATCGACTCGCACTTTTATACACCTGATGATATGAAACAGGAAACCAAGGGGCTAGGTCGCGCTCACAAATGCGCTGCGGGCCTGGCATTTTGGTTGACCGTAGCGGGCCGGTTGTTGCACTGACAATGCCAAGCCCAACGTAGATCATCGGGCATAATTTCGTCCTCGGCTGATGATTGGCCGGACCTGCAACGGAATCCTGTCAATTAAGCGTGGCACCTTTCCTCTGAAGTGCCAAGCCAGGACGAAGCAATCAGGCGGCCACGAGGCGACATCCATTGGACAAATGGGGAATATCGAAATGCTTCGACAACAACGTAGCTATGGAAATGAATAGTTCAAGTAGGGGATCAAGGTCTGACGCAACTTGAAGTTTGAACCGCGTGTGGCTCGCTTGTACGGCGAGAGGTTTGCCTAAAGCCTAGAAGGCGTGAAATAATTTCGGAAGGAATTGTTGATACACACGAACCTCTCCTGGTTATGACCAAACTGGCTGTTCGTTTCATTCTTATTTGTGAAAATATGTTAATTGTGGTACGTTCGATTCTAGTGACCCGACTTAGCCATAGCAACGTGGATATAACGCTAGACCTAGGGACTTCTGCCCACACCGCTCAACAGGGGAATGAATGACGTGGTATACGAATGGCAAATACAGTGTGGAGGGTGCTCTTACAAAAAAAATCGGACAACTCCTCAAACCCAATCCTCTACGACGACCAGAATAACTCGCAACTTTGCAATCACTCGTTCAGTAAACCGGTCCACAACCCATAGGTCCCTCAAATCCCGCCGTTTGTAACCGGTCGTATCCCCTTTGATTTCCAGGGAATTCGATGCGAACGCGAGCCATGCAGGGAGCACTTGACTACACTTGAAATAATATCGACTAGGTTGAACCTGTCGTCCCGCCAGCGCCCGTGGGCGATAGCCGATTGTATACGTAGTCCCAGACAGAATGTTGAGCGTGTCGATCCCGTTGACGTGCTCGTACCATACTCCTTTTTCTGTCCCGCTAAAGACGTGACTAAAGGACGACTCCAGTACCACGGGCGGTCCTGCAGTAGATACGCTCAAGCTGAGTTTCCCGACAACAAGGTTAGATGTGTTGGAAGCAAGGGAGACGTTGAACTTGAGAACTGCAGGTGACGACAAATCTTCGGATGGAGTTCCCCAGAGTATCAACTGGTCGGGACAGAAATGCATCCAAGGTGGGGGGTATGGTGCGACATGGACTCGATAGCCGGTTTGCACGTCCGCGCACGTTTCGCGAGGGGAGCCGCTGATGAGGTTGATTCTCACTGCGAAGAAACTCCCAACCGATGTATTTATGTACTGAACGCCCGCCGGATCCGAGGGAACAGTTTGAACAACCTGGGGGTCCTGGTCGAGGACGAACCGTCGATGTTTGACCGTGAGAGTCAATCGCCGTGACACCTGGACAGGGCTTGCAACGATCTCGTACGGAGTAACTTGGCTGAGGTCCGAGCAGCGAGTAGCCTCTCCAGAGAAGATCCAACCAGACTCCAACATACGACGTCTCCTGCTCAGGTTCCTAGCCAAATTTCCTCCGGCACCATCCCCTGGTTGTTCCACGTCCCCGATTTTTTCACCCTCGCCGGCGCTCGAAGGGCGTGATCTCCATGGACAACAAAGATCCTGCCAGAAACAGGTCGCCAACACTCCAACGACGCTGATGAGAGCAATGACGGATATTATAACTAAGAGGTAAGGTGCCCATCCTTTCAGATCTGCGTCGGAAGCACCTTCGCTCAGCACATGGATAGAGAACGTCGCTGTCGTGAATGTGATAGGTGTGTTGTTGACCTGCGGGATAATGATATCCTCCGTCTTGTTGACGAATATAGGTATCAAAGTGACTGAGACATTATAGGAGAATGGGGAGAACGGGGTCTGTCCACTGAGGTCAAGGGTAACCGAGTTGAACGTCAGCCAGTCCACAGCCGAAAAGGGGTCGAACGAGGCGAAAATGGCCGGTCGCACAGTGCCGTTCTTCTTGAACGACCTCGATTGAGTCCATGGCAGGAGTTGCGAGGCAAGATTTGCCTGCAGGTTGTGTCCGGTGTCGACATAGATATTCTCCAGATGGACCGGCGGAAGTTGGATCTCGGTGTAGCGTCTGTGCGGAATGAAAGTCGAAATACCTATGGGATAGTTTGGCAAAGTTGAAGGCGGGCTACACTCGAGCCAAAAGCGTCAGTTGCGTACCTTCTGGTGAGTGGGGTTCTTGAACCTCGCGAACCAGGGAGATCCACTCGGCGTGCACAAAACCAAAGAGAGCCGTAAAAACGATTGGCGGTATATAAATAAATCGCATTCCGATGAATTAAGCCAAGTTATATCTTCCAAAAGCGTGTTCAAGGTGTGCGGTCCAAGGCACGGGTATCTGTGTCGGGTCGGAGTGGTGGGGAGAACATGTCCCAAATAATCGGGGTTCGACTATTGATAGGAGCACAGGGTCCCCTGGTCAAACAAGGACATACAATGGTCCACCACAGCCTTACCGACCACCATCTCTGAGCGCACCCGTTACTAACTGAGCCCGAGGTTTCTATTTCACGTAGAAAAAATTATTGTGGCACCTGTTTCACCTTGCAGCGTGAACGGCATACGGAATTATGACACAGAAAGTGACCTCTCTGGCGAGTGAGTGTAGTCCTTCGGAACGCAAAACTAGGTGATTTGCTGAAGATGATAGACTCAGCCAACGACATGAACAACTGCCCGCTCGATAAGATCCACACTCAGAATTCTTACCCGCTTCCCACTTTGCCTGGCGACTTGAATAACCCAGCAAATCAGCTACCGCCTAGTTATGAGTCTACTCTCGAGCAAACTGCTTCACCAGCCAGACCTGCCTCCACTGAGCGCACGCTTGTGGCTCCGCCGTTGAGTCAGCTCAAACCAGAAGATGCAAATCGTGTGCTTGACTATGCTGACTACGCCTGGGAGAAACAGAACTGGGCCAAGGCTCAAACACATTACACTACAGCGGCTGCTATCTTCCGGATCGTCGGGGACTCTCGCAATGAAGCATTCTGTCTCCAGCGTGTTGGGGAGATATGTCGCATTCTTCGCCAATTTCGCGCTGCTCGAACACATATCCTGCAGGCTCATATTCTGTTCGGCCAGTGCGGGGAGATAGCTCGGCAGCTCATGTGTGAGCGATGGCTTGCTCGTACTGCTAGTGACGAAGGAAACTTAGAGGAAGCGCGATTGCTACTTCATACTGCACTCGATAGCAGCCGCTCTTCTGGATTACGTGAATCAGAGGGCTGGTGTCTCTTGCGTCTAGGGGAAATCGAGGGGGCAGCCAAAGACCTCATACAGCAAGCGTTAGATATTGCACGGGAAGAAAAGCTGCCTCTGCTGGAGACTCGGTGTTTGGAGGCATCCTCAGCTCGCTGGAAAAAAACAAGCGTAAGTCGGCGTTGACTCGAAATTAAAAAATCCAATTACCTATTATACATAGGACTCCCAACCACCAGGGTCGCCGGGTGGCATCAAAATGATCAGAACTGGATATAATGAAGCAACTAGCAAAGAGGGAGTGCGCGGTTCTGCGGCGCCTAATCCAAATCAAATAACTGGAACCTCCGGCAAGGATGCGACACCTGGACCCAGCCAAGCGAATAGCCTCTTCAGTCGCTGGTTCAACAGGTCCGCGCCTTGAACTCGCACGTATAGATACAATCACCTAGGAACGAGTTATTGTTCCTTGGTGTGGGATTGCGAGTCGCAGAGGGAGAATGTGAGATGTAAAAGACTGGAGGAACTAGAACAAGCGGATGGTGCAAGCAAATGGAAGGTTGCGAGGACGGAGCGTGAGGGTGACTATAATGCTCTGTAAATGCTGTCGCGTTTCTGTGTCTTAAATAGGAGCTGTTTCGGGTACGTTAGGCTTTGGCTGGTTGGTTTTGTTGTATATTTGCTCTTAGTGGCACAAGTGACATTGTGACATCTGCTGGGGTCCGAATCCTCAAGCCTGGTTGGTAATGGTTTTTCCATCCTTTGGTTTTATCCAAGCCAATTGGAAAATTGTCGAGAGAACTATCTTCTTTCGATTGCAGAATGGTGGGAGTGGGTGGAATGGTTTAGTGCATTGAAACGGCAATGATGTACTAACACTCCGAGGAGACGGCCAATTGAACAGGCTTCACGGGATCGCAAGTCATTCTTGATAAAAGGGTCGAGATCTTCTCTTGTGGTTTTCTGAGAACCGTTGCTGTATGGTTGAAGGTTTCGGCCGAGCCAGGATTGGGTGCATTCATTGCTGCACATTCACGACAGTAGTGAAGTCAAGCACGATTTTCCAATGAAGAAATGAAGCTCCTGAGATGGGTGGCGGCCATAGCACAAGTTGCAGGCATCTAGCTAGTGACTAGTGCCATCGCTGTCTATAAACTAATCCGCACCAAGAGCATCGGCCGACGATCGCATTCGTACACACACTAGAACATCTTCAGCCAACCCTGTTGCCACAACATAAGTAAATTTCACGCATACATCAAGTGGCTTCATCCGCGGGTGCTTCCTGTTCATAATCCATAAGATGGGCATTCTTGTCGTCCATTTGTCCAGACCAAGGGTAAATCCTCCTGGGGTGCTTAGAAAATCCACCTCCGAGTGTCACGCCACATATAGGTCCTCCAACTGGGATAGTACTGTGAAGCCATAGTCTATACGCAAACATTGCTTATCTGAGTTTTGGCATGTGCGAGTGTCTCAACTTAGGTTGCACAAATAGGCCCACCCTCGGTTTGAAGCGCATACAATGATATTCACACTCTAATACTACTAGCTCTTGGTGAACAACCAAGTAGTTAGCGATGTGGGGGACAGCACTAAAGACCATGCGCCATTCGTGAATGACGGCAAACTGACGGAGGCGAAATCCTCGGAGGCAGACGTCCGGTACACATTAGTTGCCTTGAGTACGATTGAGGTATTCTGGAAAGAGACGGGGATGGTTGTCGTGCTGGTAGACGGGTTAATAGCTAGGAGCGCGATGGTGGTCTTTGATTCAACCGCCAGAATCGCCGTGGTTGTGCCGTTCACGACGTGTCGGACCGAGCCAGCTACACATTTATGTTTAAGCCGTTGTTTTATTTTGTGCCTTGACAATACTCACGCTTGACGAAGTTCCCAAAATGCTTCATTGTCCAATAATGCTTCGTCACGTAGAGCTGGTGGTTGCCGTTTGTAGCGTAGCTTGGGTCGTAGTAAATCAAACCATCCTTGACATAGGGAAACCATTAGATATGGGCTCTACGCATTTGTGGAACTAACGTACCTGCCATCCGCTCGTGTTAATTGCATAAGGGCATGTTGAATTGTTTAGTGGTGAACACCCAATGCCTGATGGGTTCTGCAGTGTCAAGCAAACGGGCGAAACACAGCTTGATTGCAGCTGGACTAACCGTTGGATACGAGCGTCCAGAAGTCGTAATGAGGTTCGCCAGCGACGATGAAACTTTGCATCATCAGCGTGGCAAAGTGCAACCCGCCACGAATGCTAAAAACCGCTGAGTCAAGGGGCTGAGACCAGAGGGGCGTGCTTCAACTTACGTTGGATCATACCCCCCGCTCCAACCTCTGCCAGATCCATCCGCTCCACCTAGTGTACAACATACTTCCTGTTTAAAGGATACACTAAGCTAAGAAAAAAACGGTATGAAGTCCTGACGTACGGACATCCATGTTTGCTTAGTAGGAGCAATGCTCTTTACGTAGTTGACATAGTTCAAATAGCTTGCGTCGGTCGGGAAGTCGTATCTATAAGTCAAGTCAAAACCGAATACTCAATCAAAAATGTTACGCAACTCACGTATGATGACACAATACCGCGACTTTGTCCAGCACTTGAGGCAACCAAGTCGAATACTCGTTCTGGGCGCTCCCAAGGTTTGAGCTCTCGTCGGCCATAATCCCAACAGTACTTTGCAGCCCTTTAGCGGCTAGCCCGCTATAGACTCCCTCGATTACTGCCGCACGCTGATTTGGGTTCGTTTGCATGCCCTCTTGTCCGCAGGGTACAGGTCCAAAACTGCTGTCTGGTTCGTTGAAGGGGCTGAGATAGGAAATTGGGATGCTCAAGTTGTGGATCAAATGATCCAGTGAGTCGGCGATGTATTGTCCATAAGCAGCTTCTGTGCCGTTCTTAAAAAGTCCTCCGCACGAGTAACCATTGGTGGTAAAGTCGCGCGGCCCGCTGTTCACGAACACGGTCAACTGCCTTGATAAAATTCGACTTCAGTTTCATCAGGGCGAGAAATACACGCAGCACTCACGGGACACTTCGGTCCGCGGCTGCTTTGAGGAAATATAGCCCTTGCGCATCCGCAGACCAGTTGTATACGCCTTTACTGACATAGAATGTTTCAGGGGCGCGTACAGGGTTACTGACCCCCAAACCTGGCCGCGTTTGCGATGTTAAGTAATGAAAGCAAACGAGTTGTTGTCCGCCTAGAACTCACCTCCCCCACCAAGGTTATACCGATACGACGATAATCCAAGTCCCCCTTGGGAAAACAGCAAATCCGATAGATTCTTCCGAACCGACTCTGGGAACTGATACAGATCGTGAGGCCACCATGCCCCAGACCCTCCCACCCCAGCAAAGGTTTGAGCTGGGGTTGAGAGAACGGTCGCCCCGTTTACGAGCTTGAGCAATACAGGTAGCAAGAGAGTAAGCCTTGGGATCATGGCTAGGACTCTGGTAAGACGCACAGATGTCAACTCACCAGCTGAGTCTATATACCCCCGCGTGACCACCCCTCCTGACCCTCCTCTCCCATCGGTACTCGGCCGGATTTACCTAAAGGGATCAGAATAGAAAGATGTGTGCTACGATTCCGCAAGGTGGACAGTGTCGAAGGGCAGGATATGCGCATACAGCTTACAAAAGCTACTGCGAAGGCTTACCAAGTCAACGCATCGTCCGGGGTTTACGATCAAGTTGCGGAATGCTCCGAAGGCGCTTATTATATCACCAATAGCAAACAGAGAGCAGTGATCTTATTATTGGCTAGCTCACAAGTGCAAGACCATCTGCGCAGGCCCACCTTACGAATGCAACATCACCCAAATCACCCGCTGGCCTGAAAAATACGGGAATAAATTTAGCCTTGCTCCTTTCGTTCGGCCGTACATCAAGACTCACTGCGGTTCTTCCCGTTCTCGTGCGCTTACCCCGTGCACACCATCCTTCTCAATCTCCCTCGCCAAAACGCGCATAACGGCATCCGCGCTACCAGTCCCCTCGAGTTGAGCCTCGTAAAAATCGATTGTCATGAGCAAGTCTTGCAGACTACGAGCGAATTTTGTATTCTGCTTCCGTTTGTTGAGATCACGCAGGGTTGGAGATGCCCGCACGGTCTCATACTAAATAGGGGTCAGTGTTGTAAAACGAGCATGAAAGGTACACGCACGACTAGTCGGTGCACTGACTCGGGCGAAGGTAGAAAACCATCAGCTCGAGCAACTGCGAGGTCAAGCACTATAACAGCTTCCGCAATGACCTCATCAGTAGTCACACTGCCTTGTGTGAGCGTATCTTGTTTCGCAAGTATGAACACCAGAACCGCGATAATTGCGCGCCACAGTTCATCCCAATAGTAATCTATTGAAAAATATCAGACCAAGATAAGGAGGTCGCAGGCAACGGGACACACCGATTCTGACTCGTTCAATTTGCAAGAAAAATACAACATGATGGATGATATTTAAACACGTTCTATTCAAAATAATCAGTGATTTGAAAGTGGTTTGAAATCTGTAACCGACTCACAAATACGACCCACACTCCAACCTCCTGCTCAGATTATGGCGCAGATACAACACACACGCATCTAGTACACTGCATATCAACGGCGCAGGCCCAGTTCTAAGGGGGAGAAGCGGTAATTTCTGAAGATCTACTTTGAACACGTGTCCAACGATACACGGCTCGCACTCACCTGTCGGCATATCCACACCGCCTTATCGTCCTTGGTTGGAGGGCTACACATCGCCCTAATTATCTCTTCATCCGCGACACACTGCTGTATTGTGTCCAATACCAGCCTCGCGTACGCTTCAGTCCGGCCCTCGCCAACGCCCGTTGTCCCCGCGTGTGCTAGCACGTACGACGCCATCGACACGAGCTCCGCTGCGCACCGCACCTCATTTTGCTGCAGCTGTGCCTGGACCTGCGCTTTCTGGACCATGCTGGTCATTGAAGCCGAACGATCAACCATGATCAAGGATCCTGCGCGCACGCGTGGAGACCCTAGCGGCGTGCTGATGCTATTTCTGGGACTTCCAAGGGGCGGCCGAGGTGATTGAGGGCGAGAGAAGGACTGACGCAAAGCGTGGAGCTCGATTGGGTTGGGGTGGACACTTTGTGCAAATAGAGCGCGAAATGTTTGGTTTTGCGAGAGGAGTTCGAAAAGTGGAAATAATATAACTGTGGCCTCGATTGGCTGGTTGGAAAATATTTCTTTCATGGGAGAGGGCTCTGTAGCTGCGAGGGTAGGACGAAAGACAGAGAATATAGATGTAACCGTGGATGTGAATGAAGGCGGAGTATCGTCGTATAGGTCACGGTATGCTCTAGTATCCGCATGTGTCAGGTCAATAACAACAGCGCCGAACTGGAGTTTACTTTACGGTGCGAGTAAAGGCAAAACGTGCAACCCATAGTAGCCGCTGCATCAAAACTTCGTCACGAGTATCCCGGATCTGCTTAAGATACGGATTTAAGCTAGCCGCATCCACTCGGTGATAGTTTGCCAGTACAACGAGAAGTAGGAGAGCCTCAAAGGAGTATCGCGCAGTAGTGGGCGATCGGATTAACTAAATGAAAGGTGAAACGCGTTCAGTTAGGTGCAAGATCACGAAAACTTAGAAGGCTCACGTACTGATACAATAGCAGGGAACATGTCTTGTGCTAAGAAATAAGCACCAGGACTGAGCTGCCCGAGTCCACACGTCAGAGCCAGTGTAAGCTCGAGCGCACAGTGACGCATCTCCCCTAATTCACACGAGCGAGAGTATCAGCACTTCCGCAAGACCATAGAGCGCGAAACAAGGCGTGAACCCCACTAGAGGCGTTTTCGTCGGCCATTATCCTCGCCAGCACGCGCACCAGCTCCTATTGAAACCCAGGTCAACATACGTCCCTAGCCAACAATTGTAGGATATCCCCGACTTTCCGCGCTAGACGTGGTTCCCGGACACTACGCCCAACCAGGGAAAAAAAATACGACGCACCGTAAATACCGCATCGCTCACGCCAACTCCACCAGCAAGTACATCCATGATCTCCCACCCGGTAATCCCGGGAATGCTGAGAACTGCCCGAGCAACAGCCTGCAAAGTTCGCGCGGCGTTAACGCGTCGTAACTCGCTGGTCGCGTTGCCATGATTCCCGTTCCCATTCTCGGACTTTTCCGATGGCTGCGGGTCTTTGCCTGGTGCTTTGCCTGGTGCACTCGATTCAACCCCATCGTCAGGGTCTGCACAGAATTCGGCCCGTGCTGCACTGAATATTGCGGTCACCGCGTGCTTCCCAAAAGGTCAGACCGTGACGCCCTAGACACTCATTACCAACTCACCTGATGGGTTCCAAGCAATCCAGGACGCCCAAGCCCTCTTAGTTTATCTCGAAGCCACGCCGAATCAGGCGAAAGACAGAAAACGTCATCCCAAAAGCGTTTTTCCGTGGGCGGGACGGTAGCGGGAGTCTTGATTCTCGAATTATTCGAGTATGAGTAAATAAACAGATTGCACTCACCTGTAGCAAGCGAGCGTACGTGGAGACAAACTTGGACTGGAACTGAGGCGGCATAAGACAAATATATATGTTACAGTGGCTGAGGTTCGGTTGAGAGTCCATCAAAAGCGTGACCGACAAAATATTACGTAACTGCTGTGCTCATAGCCACGGCGTTCTTGTCCCCCACAAGGTCGCATTTCAGTGCATCACTTTAAATGCACCTGTATTTCGAGCAAAAGATAATAGCCGATTATTAGGCGAAACCACGTAGGATACAATCGTACAAACGAAACACACAGCCAAAGACGAAAACCAAACCAATTCCTTTCAATGATCTACCAAGCACATGTGGAAGCCGCATACGGAGACAAGAAATAACTAATATAAATGGTCAAGAGGAAGAATATCCTGGTCCATGACGCTTTTAGTCTCCTCATCTTCCCAGCCCAAACTAAGGATAAGTGTGGGCGGCGACCGCCACTTGGGGCAGCGGGTCGCGAGTTATTTGCCTGAGGTATATGGTGCGCCTTTCTAGTGCTTATATGGTCGATGTCATGCCGCCATACCCAATTGCTCCGTACTTGTTCTGGAGGGCTCCG
>WSTK01000631.1:0-19323 GCA_019616945.1 Ceratobasidium sp. 414
TGCTCTATAGTACACTGATAGAACTCTGGACAAGTACCCTGTGGGACTTTGATCGAGTACACGGGATTGCCACAGTGCTGAAGCTCCAGCTGCCAATTACGAGTGTGCAATGTGCATAGATAACCATTTAAGCTCGTATCCTGCTATTTTCCAACCTGGCGTCTCATGTGTCGTCGCTGTCCTTGGATCGTGATTTGTTTGTACATACTCCAACCATACATGTACATAAAACAGCACCACTGTGTCCAAGAAATCAGGGGTTGCCTGGGCCTTTGTTCACACGGGTCAAGCCGGTCCGAATCATGAGCTAACCTAAACACTCCGGGATATAGCAACATAGGAACGGCAGTGTGCTGCGCAGAGTAGGAATTCATTATCGATGATGGGCTGGGTGGCTGAGGCCTTGGGGCATGTCACTCTCACCTCAACTCATTTTGATCGCCGCCGTTGGCTGACCACCCCAGAATCCGCTGCGCACAAGGGCACTCTTGAACATACATGATTTCACAGATGTCCATTCAGAAATTGTTCGGTGGCCAAACTCGAGGCGCTAAGTCTCGGCTTCTTTGACGCTTGGACAATCTATTTCCTTTCCGCTGCAGACACACCACCCTATTCTCGTTGTCCCACCCAGCCTATGCCGACAAATGTAGATCTAGCAGGCGGGTGTTCCCACAATTCCTCTGCGATTTTTCAGACCTGGCGTGGTTGAACGCGAGCCTAAATAAACTGTAGGCCATTTCCCAAGCAGAGCCCACCAGGAACGGCCAAGTTCGTGTGTTCGCACACCACGTAAATAATACCAAGCTAAATATAAAATGGCGCCCGCTGCAAACTGAGCGCATAGAACCCTAATTGAAATAGCCAAGAGTCCATACAGTGGGGCCCGCAGTTGTTTCCACCCCGGAAAGGACTCTCGGCTGCACAAGCTGTTGAATATTGGGCAGGTGATGAATATCTACCACATGGCATCGTTTCATGAGTGTCAATCGGGAAGATGCCAATCGGGAACGCTAGGTTGCTTCTTCTTCAATTGATGCTCGAGCGATCATTACTATATATGTTCAAAGGGTTGGCCCCTATTCTCCCGACCCCTCTTGCACTTTGTGGTTCCGCCAATGCAGGCCCTGTGAACTAATATCCCCATTACTCTTCCACGGGCTGTTCGACCCAGAATACAGCATCATTCTTGCGTGAAACCGTAAGTAAATTGAATTTCTCAGAGCAGAATCAACAGCACCGAGTTGGAGGGGTATTATTGCGCGTTGCAAACTGGACGAACCGAATTATAGGCTTAATCTAAACTTAAAACCTAAACGAAACGGCCGGAAATAGCGCCTGCATGGTGGTCATTTTAGAGCAAAGATTCCAATGGGATCTCAGCGTTCAAGCGGGGTTAGGGGTGAAATTTGACTCTTCTTCTGTACATCCTGTGCTGCGATCTTACGCTTCTAACCCAGCTTGCTTGTTTCCCACTTCAGCCATCCACTCTGTTTCACCTTTAATTGTGCTCGCCAGGCGCTTACCAGTGGCCTTACCTTTGGTATGGCTAGGGTCTCGCCCTTTTAGCCCAACTTACCCGAACGCCCCACGCTTGGAAGGTTATTGAGGTACGTTCCAAACTCATCAAAGTATACCAGCGGAGCTGTCATGCGTTATTGCCGTACTAGGTGGCGGCTCAAATAAATGTTTCAGACGTGTACCCTCTAGCCTTTTTGGACTGGCCGTCCGTCCGGACACATCCTCCTCATAACGTACAACTCCCTTGACCGCTTTCTCAGTACTCTCGTATTTTTAAATGGCATGAATCAGCCGTCCGCTAGCTTAGTCCACAGTTCCAAATCTGCCAAATCATCCGCCGGCAGAGTGAGTTGTGTGTCAATAAGAACGTATCTAGCGACCCATGTGGTTGTAGTCTTGCTCATACCCTCTTGGGCGGTTAAATCATCATATTAGCTTCCTAGTTGTGAACGTGCATGAACTGCCTACGCCTGAACCTCCTGCCCCAACCTCCTTGTGGATATACCTGCTATAGCTGGCGTGGCCGCCGTAGCCGGCGAGTGGCTGCTCTCTCAGGCCGCTGAAAGTTAACCCACGAACGCCGTTATAGGCATAGGGATCGTGCCACGAGATCCAGCGCCAGCTCCATTCATTCAAACTAATTTTTAAGCTCGTTCATAGACTGGGAGCGAGTAGCCGATGAATGAAATGGGTCTACCAACACATGCGTCCTACTAAGTGTGGCGAGCATCATATTGGAGGTTTTTTCTGTGATCAAACAGGTTGTAAGGTATCGCACCGTGTGGTGTGCAATGGCAAGCAAGACCCCAACCTAAAATCTGAAGTGGGGACTCGTTTCAGAACTCCGTCAACGGAAAATCACCCCCACTGCCTTATCATTTCAATAAGTCCTTTCTGTATAATTGTACATCGATAATTGATAAACCGCCGCGTGTAGCTTGGCAGCCTCCTGTTTGTCATTTACTCTGGTATAATCATCATTTTCAGAAGCAGACTTTGCAAGCCCTTCAGATGTGCACTCTATCCAGGTGTCACCGACCTACCGCCAGTCTGTCTTGACCTTTTGATCAGACTCGTGACATCTCAAAAACTCAAAAACTCAAACACATTTCAATTATGCTTCTGCGGATCCGGGGCCCAAGTCGTTATTTTATGCCAGAGGTTCCAGTCATCCAGTCTCAACGCAGTCCCCTCCCATGGCTCGCATCACTTATACTATTGCACAATCTCAAGCTCCAATCCTTCCGGCAAACCAACTGGGAGGGTGAGTCGCATTGGCTACGGCTACCAAGGCACCATACTTACCAACCTATCCCCCATCCTACACCGTGCACATTATCACATTATCACATTATCACATTATCACGCTGGTGCGCACTTTAGACAAGCGCATGGACTTCCGCACGTGGCCCCTGTCCCCGAGATGGTTGCTCCTGGGCTAGCTATGCTTGTACTCACCGCACCGGAGGTCGTTGTGATGCCTAGTGAGTTGCAACTCACGATTGTTGGTCTTTCTTGGATGATTGAACTTTCTGCTAGACCTAATTGTCAATCAACCACCTCAATCACGTCTCCTAGGCTCGTTCATAGGCTTACAGCAAGTCGGCGCGACCGAAGAGTGACCAGTAGCGAGCGCCAGTCTTGAAAACCCCACCATGCTCTTTCAATGATATTGGGTTGATGTTGATATTGGGTTGATGTTCCATGACAAATGCTGTTTATCTCACTGTCATTGAGTGGCTATTGTCGGCGTTGTTTTGTGACAATGCTGATTGAGTTCTGTCCCGGGCTGCTATACTATGTTTATCGCACGTCTTTACCAGGTGCATACCGCCCTCATGTCTCGCCCCTGTGTATGTCCTCCCGTAGATTTGTCGGCGTAGAAACATAAAGGCTGCGCCGTGTCCGCTCATACTCACACGTGGTCACGCCATATTTGATCGACCGGCCATGACGCAATTACACATCCACTGCGGCGGGTCAAAACTGATCGCCGGGTTTTGTTTGTCCCCCAGATATATCCAGCTGGCAAAATGGCATTTCACGCCAAGCCAAATCGCACAGACCAGCCGCAAAACACGCAAGATATAAATCCAAGTTGATAAAAGGGAACAATCAGAGCTCGATTCGCAGGATGCATTTCGTACACGGCAGCAGGCGCAACTCAATAACTTGAGACGACGTTGGCGCACCCTTGCAGTGCTTCAGCATGTTCTCTGCCGCAATCGCTCACCCATTCTACAACGCCATTGCCCCTTTCGCCGCTTCTAACTCCTGCTCGAGGTTTTTGGCATACTCCAGCTCGCGCTGCTGGCTCCGTCGGGCCATGGCCGTGTTCGCGCGACCCAAGTCCCCAACGGCAGCGCCTAATATACTTTCCTCGGCCGTCGCTCGCGATCACGCCCGGGGTCTGCTGGGATGGCACGTCGTTGGCAAGCCCTCCTGGCTGTGACCGCCGTGTTGCTGAAACTAGATTGAGTGCGAACAGCCAGTTGACCGGCAACGGAAAAATAATGTTGATCAGGCCCTCTGTCGATACCTGCGGAGTGGTGGCAAGTCGTCGAGGAAAGAGGCAGGACAAAGGGTCGTAGACCATGTCCCCTTTCTCCGTTTCGGCGGCCGATGAGTCTCGTCCTCGCGAGAGGCAGCCCCCACCGGATTGACGCGCTGTAGCTCCATCTTGATAAGTAAGGTCATATCGGTACGCATCCGCTGGGCAAGCCTAGGCTCCTGTTTTCTTGTGGCGTCCATCAACAGTCAACCGAGGTCGGTTGTACAGGGCACGTGGCGGCGATGGCCTCGGCGTGAAGATGTGGTTGCGGCACGCGGCGAGAACAGCGACCGACGGATTGGTCGCCCACTTGTCGAACATTCGCTGAGAGTGGCCAGGGTTTATGGCTCGGGCGAGTAGGTTGGGACTCGAGGGTGTCGAAGTTCGGAATAATGTCGACCAGGGTGGGTCCGGAGCGCAGGGCGTCAACGGGTATGGCACCCGAATAGTCGACCAGTACCGAGCTCGCCTCGTGGCAAGTCGAGGGAGGCGACAGAGGGCGGTGAGTTGAACAGTCTCGGTGTCCTCGGAAGCGTTGAACACACCCGCGTCTTCGTTCTTCCCGGCGGCGGCGGTTCGTTCTCACCCCACTCCGCACCGGACGAGCCTGCCAAAGTGGAGTGCCCCATTCTCGCCCTCGGATCATCCTGTTCACACATTTTCGCCCCGCTTCGTTCGTCCCATCCCTATTCTACTCCCTATTCCTCGCCCTCTTCACCGCCTACTATGAGCCGCTGGGTTGGCGCGTTTAAATCAGTTTCAACTCGTTCTGCCGGATTGTATCGGTGCGCACCTGCGAAGCGAGTCCAGGCTCCTGTCCTACCATGTCGCCGATCGACGCCAACGATGGTCAATGGTATACGGGAGGCCATAGTGCTGACGCAGTTCAAGAAGATGAGGGGTTGTCCGTGAACAAAGTATCGGCACAAGTGAGAAAGACCGAGGCAGGGACGATGGGATGCGGCCTAATACATCGACAAACGTGTTAGCTGGGTTGGGATAGGACCTTGTGATTGACGCACCAGAGATGTTAAGCCACAGGAAGCGAATCGAGCACGGACGAAAACCTCAGCCACGGGAGTGAAAGAGGCACACGTCCGACGGAGCCAGGTTGAGAAATGACCAGCTGGAGTAGACGATATCCATTATCCATTCATGGGACGATCGGCCAAGCAGGGGAATTCTTTGTTATGTAGTAGCTAGGGCTATGAGACACGCGAGTAGGGGTATGGTGCCAGGCGCTGGGTGATGAGGGTGGCAAGAAACATGAAGAACCTGACTCCTGTTTAGGTGGCGAAGCAAGAGCCGGGCGCTTAGCCGCAACGAGCAGTCGGCCGAACGGGATAGAACGGCCTGGGAGGAGGGGGATTGGATTTGGGAACGAGGATAAAAGGGCGAACGCCCATGTACTTACCCCTTCGAAAGCGAGTGGATTTCGGACCGTCATTCAGCACGCCGCCTGAGTCCGATTTCCCACGACCGGCACAGCCACTCGCGACGAACAACCCCGGTTTAGCGTTGTCAGCACGGCACACTCAACCTGAACCACCACACTACACTAGGTGGGAGCGACACGACTTGAAAATACAACTCCACTAACATTCTAGTGACGCGATGCTACGACCTCCTCGCGGCGACTTGTTCAGACTAGCTCTTTCATAGTTTACTCGACAAGAGCTCAGCTCGCCTTTTTGCTACGGTTACATGGGCCCGATTTCTACGGAGCTCTTGGGGTGTTGCCTGACCACATCTATCGATATAGGGAGTTAAGTCTGCCCTCCCATACGATACGTTGCACTACCACTTGTAGGCCAGTCGCTCACGCTTACTGCTGCGTTGCCCTTGCTCGTCATCCTTCCCCGGCTTCCCCTCGACCACGACTCCAACTTCAATTTTTGTGTGCCCTCATCCCCGCGAGGTCGTATTCTGGATCGGGCAAGCTTTTTATTTTGGGACTCTCAATTGTCTTGCTGCCCGACCGGTACTTGAACCACTATGCAGCGTCTGGGTCGTTGCTCGATTTACTAACTTCTAAAGAAGTCAAGCGCTCCCCACCGCTGCTGCCCCATCTCAAAATAATTGGACTGCACACTCTGTCTCGGATCAGGGGCGGCCTTGCAGTTTTCGACAGTTTCCATAACACTAGTATAAAAATTAACGTGCTGCCACGACTGAGCTGTAAGTACTTGGAGTTCGTCAGTCACGTGCATATATCCCGCGCTCAACCCGTGACATCCCCACCCCTCGATTATGCCCGCGTTGATCGAGCTGGCGGCGAGCCCCAAATCCACGCTTAGTTCCGCGTTTCTCGGCGCTCGAGATTAGCGATATTTGATACCCCAGAGGTACGAGACGTGGTTCGAAATTAGCTCTGCGCTGTTCACCGGATAGTTAGGTCTCCGCCCTGGCCCCCCTCCAGATCTGTACCGCGCGGCATGGTCCGTATCACTCATGCTATCTCACAATCTCGACCTCCGGGGCTCCACGCAAATCCACTCGAAGTGTGAGTCTCATCCAAAGATTAATGATTAACCGGCGCATGAGCTGGCAAAGTGACGTGATCCCAGGCCCTGCCAAAGATACCAGTTTTACAAAGTCCGTCTCCATCTCACCGCCACCGAACAGCATTTTGGTACCGCTGAGTACTGATGCTGATGTTTCTACACACACCCGCGTTGTACTATGCTCTTGTCCTATATACGCTGCAGGCCACCACGCTTCATATTCATTTATTTGTCAGCTTTGCAGTGTACCACTAACCCATTTGTATGCGTGTGATCGGCACCCACTTCTTGAAATCACTAACGCGGTCGTGTACAAGCACTGGGAGTTATTTCCAGGCGAAAACAGCTGCTACTTTAGTGCGGAGGGAATAGAGAAGTATACGATGGGTTTGATGGGAACGCGGTTCGAGGGTAGTGACTTCAGTTGCACGGCAGGAGCTTCAAACCAAGAACGCTGATCGGGTTTGTTTACGCTCTAAAAGTCAAAACTGCATTCCACTTGGGACAAACCACATCACAAACGGAAGTAGGGAGTGCAGAAACTAAGCGCCGGACTGCCAACACGGCCAAGTAGGCCCACCCCAGAATCACCCCGGAATTGACCCAGTCAAAAATGACGGGTCCAAAGGGTTCCTTCTTTGTAATCAAACCCTGACCGGCTTGAACACCCGTGCCTGCAAGCCCGACCCAAAGCCTGCTCCATTGCAGAGTTCAAGCCTCATCTCATTTCATCGCCCCTAGGTCATCGTTGAGGGACCAAGGCTTTCAAGAGCTGGACCTTTGGAGATGAAGGATAGCAGCGCGTGCGTGTGGGCCACCGTGCCAACTGACCTGGGGAAGCACGGAAATAAATGAGGTTTCGATGATGATAGCTAAGTTCTGACCAACGCGCTTCTCTATATATATAGTAGGCTATCCTCCTCAGCAAGACCTAATGAGGGGAGCGAGGTAAATATCAGAGACTGACAAGCATATATATCCATTTATACGAACCAGTTGAAGGACCAAACGAATCAAGACAAAAATGCAAGCAAGCAAAGGTGCCCAGCCCAGTCACGGGCACTTATCAATACGGAAATGGAACTGATATTATTTTAGAAGCGCCGAACCGGATCCAGATCGTGCTCCGATTCTGT
Organism: Ceratobasidium sp. 414; assembly: GCA_019616945.1. Classification (NCBI taxonomy): domain Eukaryota; kingdom Fungi; phylum Basidiomycota; class Agaricomycetes; order Cantharellales; family Ceratobasidiaceae; genus Ceratobasidium; species Ceratobasidium sp. 414. The sequence continues at coordinate 7,713 of WSTK01000631.1, forward strand.
TCTGATCGGGAAGACCCATGTCATGAATTAGCTGCAACGAGGCGCCCGTTCGCCTCTGTCTGGCCTGCCCGTACTTCCTGCACTCCTCCCCACCCTGAGACTGACACGCGCTGCAGCCCCACCATACTCGTGTCGGTACACAGCACTTGCGCTGTTGCGCCGCCGGTGGGTGGGATAGCGTCCTGGATAGAATTTCTGGCAGAACCACCGCCTAGGGCTTTCAAGGTGCATCAGGCCGCGGTGTAAACGGTAGTGGAGCTGGGATGGCCAAGGCACCGACGCAGTCGGAGAAAGCAACGACCGAGGAGATAGGGGTCAGGGTGTTATATATGCGGATAATTGCGGCATAGGTAAGGCGGAGGTGGAGACAAGGACAGGAGATCTGCTGGGAGGTGCGGAAAACCGGTTAGCGCTAGCTTGTGATTGGCGCGCCAAAGAATTATAGAAATTAGACAGGCACCAACGAATAAACGGAATAACATACATAGAGGGACATAGGCTCGATCTAGTCGAGTCACGAACGTTTTAGGTCCCTGCGCGCCAATTAGAATTGGGAGCTGGGGCACCACCGATAGAAGTATTTATTGAATGTGAGAACAAAACATGGCATTAACATGTGCTGTGAGGGCTGCCATGGGGACTCGACACTGGGTGACGGGCGAGAGTAAGAAAATGTGGGGGATGCCAGTCGTGCGAAAACGCGGTTGGCCCCCTTCTCCTGCGCACCTCCCTGATCTGCGCACAGTATTCGCGCAGGTGTGATCAACGGCCTGTAGCAAATACCCCCAACGATCACAGCGCAAATCGGCCACAGCGCACTTCAACTTGAGCGCCAGCCGACCTAGCCCTATGCGTTGTCTGTTCGCCCTGAATCTCGGTGACCACTCGAGTCATCGTTCATGCGGATCAAGCTGGTCTAAATCGTGAGCTAACCCGCAACAAACCATACTACGCCAAACTGAAGGGCCCATTATCGGCTGAGTGGCTGAGGCCTTGATTAAGTTGCCTTGCCTCAACTCATTTTGGTGGCCACCCCAAAATTCGCTGAGTGTCAGGGCGCCCTTGAATACCCACCACATGGTGTACAGCTAGGGGAGTCGATCCGGAGCCGACTTTGTGCTTCTTTGATCATGCGGCTAAGCCAAATACAGGCATTATTGCCCGCCGCAAACTGGGCGAATCAAATCATCTATTTGATAAAAGCATTTTAAACCCCTAATTAAAGTGGCCTGGGAAGTACGCATTCAACGGTCATTTCAGACCAAAGAACCCCAGCACTTGAGCACGGTTAAGCACACGATTTAACACTCCTGTACATCCTGCGCTGTAATCTCACGCTTCTCGCCCAACTCGCTTGTTTTTCGCTTCACTCATCTCACCGGCTGCTTTTCGCCTTTAACCATACTCGCCGGGCGCGGATCAACAACCCGGTTTCTGGTTGCCTGGGGCCTTTCTTTCAATTTAACTTGTGTCCAGATGCCTTGTGCTCAGAAGGCCGTCAAGAGACACTCAATAACCTATCAAAGTATACCTGCGGCACTGTTATGTGTTGTCGCAATGCCATATATACGACGGTTTGAATTAAGGTTTTAGCTGTGCTAAATCAGTGCTACGTGCTTCCTCGCGTACCTGCCTTCTGTTGACAGAAGCGAGCTCCACTCCCGAGTGTGCACCTGACCCCGGTATATGTTTCCGACCTGCCGTTAGCCCGTCGTTGACCTTCGAGACTTAGCCAACATTAAAAAATTCAAACTAAAACAGGTTCCAAGTATTCTCATGCGGTGGCGGGACACAAATCGTATTTAATAGCATTGCGGCAACCCTCTGGTCTCGACACCACCTCATGGCCCACATCGCGCATACACTTGCACAATCCGAAGTTCCAATCCCGGCGAATCCACTGGGAGGGTGAGTCGCATTGACTAGGGCCCCGTGAAGACACCGTGCTCACCAGTCTATCCCCCCACCCTGCACCATGCATATAGTCATACTACCGTGCACCTGGTGCAAGAGCACGGACTCCCTGACACAGTCCCTGCCCCCGAGATCGTTGTCCTTGGCCCAGTCGCGCCGCCGGAAGTCGCTGTGATGCCCAGTGAGTAACAACCCACTCGTTTGTAGTCTCTCTAGGACGGCTAAACTTTCTGCTAGACCTCAATGTCAATCTACCACATCCATTAGGTCTCCTAGGCTCGTTAATAGGCTTGCCGCAAGTTGGTCATTAGCCAGCGCTAACGGCAACGCCCAAAGATGCCCACTGATTGAGTTCTGTCCCAGGCTTGTTGTATGTTTGTTTGCTTTCATGCCCCGCTCCTATGAACGCCCTCCCATAGAATAGAATTATCAGCGTAGAAATATAAAAGCTGTGCCCTGTTGGCCTTGATTTACTGCCGCATTGACACGTGATGTGCACTACATTTGATCGAGCCGTGATGACGCAATCACGCGAACAAGCGCAGCTTGCCCAATTAATATATCCAGATAGCAAAAATGGCATTTCGAGCCAAGGCAAATCGCACAAACTAGCTGTAAAACACATCAAATATGAACGGGTGATATAAATCCAAAGCTACAACGGAAAACAACCATCAAGGCTCAAAGCGCAAAATTCATTTTGTACGCTGGGCAAGAAACCAATTCTAAATGGTCGGAGGTTATGACCTATCTCTTCGTTTTGGAAAGGGCAATCAACCTCGTCCTGCTCGAGAGGCAAGTGCATCCCTCACCTTCGCACAAGACGGGCTGATGCACTCCTCTCTGTCCCTGCCCCTCTGCTTCGTTCGCCCAGCCTGCATTATGTATCCAGTTCCCTGCCGTCTCCACCGCCTGCTACCAGCCCCGCTGGGTCGACGCGCCGCAGCCCCATCTTGATAAGTAAGGCCTTATCGACGCATCCGCTGAACAAGTGTGGGCTTCCGTTTTGTTGTGGCGTCGGCCAAAATGGCAGCGATGGCCTCGACGTGAAGCTGTTGTTGCGGCATGCGGCGAGAGCAGCGACCAGCAGGTTGGTCGCATTCTTGTTGAACATTCGCAGCGAGTGGTGTTTAGGACTTGGATGAGTGGGCTGGGGCTATGAGCCGTCAAAGTCCGCAATAATGTCGACTAGGGTGAGCCCAAAGTGCGGGGCGTCAACCGATATGGCGTCCGAGCAGTCGACCAGTACCAAGTTCGCCTGTCGAGCGAGGCGACGTGGGGGCGCTGTGTTGGCCAGTATGGGCGTCCCGGAAGCGTTGAGCCCATCCGCGTCCTTGTTCTCCCCTGGCGGCGGCAGTTCGTTCCCGCAGCAGGTAAGCCAGTCGGCGGAGAGCGCTCCCTTCCCGCCGCTGGATCCTCCTTTTCACGCCTTTTCCCTCCGCTCCCTCGTCCCTTCCCTATTCTTCCCCCCTATTCCTCGCCCTCTTCACCGCCTACTGCGAGCCGCAAGATCAGGGCATTTCAGTTCCACCTCATTCCGCCAGATTGTATCGGTGCCATCTGCGAGGCGAGTAGGGTCTTCCATTCTGGTACATCGCCAATCGGCGCCAACCGCAGCCGACGGTCGCAGGACACGGGGTGGTCATGCTGCTGGCGTAGTTGAAAAAGAGGGGGGCGTTGTCTGTGAAGAAAATGTCGGTACAAGTAGAAAGCCAAGGTGGGGACGAGGGTACGGGCCTGATGGGGTGAGGAACCTGTCAGCTGGGTTGGGGTAAGACCTTGAGATTGACGCACCAGAGATGCTAAGCCAAGGGAAGTGGATCAGACACGGGCGGAAACCTCGGCCCGCTCGGCAAGCCTAGCCTTCCGTTTCGTTGTAGCATCGATCAAAAGTTAACCGGGTCGATTGTAGTAGGGCGCGTGGCGGCGATGGCCTCAGCATGAAACTGTGGTTGCGGCATACGGCGGGAACAGCAATTGTCGGATTGGTTGCGCGCTTGTTAAACATTCGCCGCGAGTGGTCAAGGTTTAGGGTTTTGGCGAGTGGGCTGGGGCCACAAGCTGTCGAAGTTCGGAATAATGTGGACTAGGGGGGTCCGAAACGCAGGGCGTCAACGAATTCTGGCGTCCGAGCAGCCGGGCAATACCGAGCTCGTCTCGTGGGAAGTCGAGGGAGGCGACACAGAGGGCGATGCATTGAACAGAGTCATGGTGTTCTCGGAAGCGTTGAGCACGCCCGCGTCTTCGTTCTTCCCAGTGGCGGTTCATTCTCGCCGCGCCCCGCACTCGCTGAGCCAGCCGAAATGTAGAGCGCTTCATTTCCGCCCTCGGATCGCCCTTTTCACACCTTTTCGCTCCGCCTCATTCGTCCCTTCCCTCTCCCGCCTCCTATTCCCTGCCTTTCTCACCGCCTGCTACGAGCCACCGGGTCGGCGCGTTCCAGTTCCATCTCATTCCACCAGATTGTATCGATGTGCTTCCGTTCTGTCGTGTCGCCAGTCAGCGTCAACCAAAGTCAACGGTTGCAGGACACGGGGTGGTCGTGGCGGTGGCGTAATTGAACAAGAGGGGGCGTTATCTGTGTGAAGAAAATGTCGGCGCAAGTGGAAAGCCGAGGTGGGGACGAGGGCCCGATAGACCGAGATACCTGTTAGCTTGGTTGGGATTGGACCTTGAAAATGACGCACCAAGGATGTTAAGCCACGGGAAGCAGATCGGACATGGGTGAAAACATCAGCCATTGTTTGAGGTGAAAGAGATGCACGTCCAACGGAGCCGAGTTAGCAGAACGACCGGCCAGAGCGGACGACTATTCGTTCACAGGACCACTAGATAAGTAGAGAAGTTCTTGGTTATGTAGTAGCTAGGGCTATAAAACAATGACCTCGGCAGCGAGAAGGTGTGGTGATGAATGAGGGCGACAAGAAACACAGCATGTCACATGACGCGACTCCTGCCGGATGATCTCGGACCGAACTGATTTATCGTTGGGACCACCACACCACGAGGCAAACCCCAAGCGACGAGACCCGAAAATACATTCTACTGACATCCGAACGCTATGATACTATGACTCCGAGCGGCGACCTGTTCAAGCTGCCTCTTTCGTGGTTTACTTGACAAGAGCTCAGCTATCTATTTTCCTACGGCTACATGGTCTCCATTTCTACCGGACTCTTGGGGTCTTTCCCGACAACCTCTATTGATATCGATCCTTAAGTCTGCCCTCCCATACGATACGTTGCTACTGCCACTTGTGGTCCAGTCGCTAAGGCTTACTTGTATATCAGGCTTGCTTGTCATCCTTCCCCGGCTTCCTATCGACGACGACTCCAACTTTTACTTTTGTGTGCCCTCATCCCCGTAAGTTCGCAGCCTGAGTCGGACAAGCGTTTCTTCTGGGACTCTCAATCATCGTACCACCCGACCGGCACTTGCCCCTTGTACTCAACCTGAGCCACCATACCACAAGCAGGCAACACTGAGCGACAAGGCCCGAAAATGCCCTGCACATTCCACTCTTGATGTCGGACTACGATTGCCCGTCGGCGACCTGTTTAGACCGTCGCACCCTGCCCCTTGCACCGGCTTTTCGACAAGAACTCAGTTACCTCCTGGAATACGTCGGCCCCGTTATCTCGGTCTCTCATGCATTAAACCTCCTAATATTAGTCTTCAAGTCCGCCCTCCCGTGCAATATGCTACAGCTGCAACTCATGGCCTAGCTGCTCGGACTCGCTTGTGTGCCCATCATGCTGAGTCAGGTTCGTTAAATTTAACTTGCTTTGCTAAACATGTCCTCGTCTTATCTTAAGGCCTCAGATCGGGCTTCAGATACCACGGGTTATTCCATAACTAGAAATGCCCTCTGCGCGGGCCAGCACCTTGCTCCGTGGAGTTTTTCTGTCATGATTATTTCAAATCGCTTCACCCATCTGGTTTCGTCCCGCCAGGCTCGTAAATCGTGAGACCTGTCGCGAGAGGTCGACAATAATACAGAGCAGTGTCGTCCACGTTGTAGCGAAGCGAGGGGGGTAACAAGCCAGGATGCACGGCAAGTGGGCGCGCTCAGACAATGTGAAATCAACTGGAACGGATGCACGCCTCACCTACGGGGGGTGGGGTACATAGGATGTATGATAGAGAACGGGAGAGGCAAAGACTGGCTTTGGCGGGCGCGTTAGGCTGACCATGAACTAGTGGGTGACCGAGCGACGGCATGAATTAAGCTGACAAAGCAGTTTACTGTGTTTGTACCCACCCCCAAGTAGCATACATATTTATTTACAGCGAAATTTCTGGCACTTTAACCAGGTCGGAATTCCAGTGGTTATGTTGTGGCTACGCTATCAATCAGCCACGGCCAAAATCGAGTGGCTGAATTAATCAACTCAAAAAGCAGCCGCAGACCGGGGTTTCCGGCGAGTCCTGCAAATCTAACAATGTATGTCCGCAACTGCAGGCATCCAGCGATATGGATGTGACCACATGTTTGTTGTCATGGAGCGTGGCTGATGTAGCGGCAAAGGAGACTGTGACGGGCGAACCTACTACGATACAGAATATTAGCAGTAACCACAGTCACGCGTTAATAGCAGAGGACGTTGATAAAAAGTCACGAGTGGCGGGACCAAACATGAACATACAACCCGGGCGAAACATGTCAACGCTTATGAGGGGGGTGTGTGACCTTGGAGCAAGGTGATTTGGTAATGCGCAAGCTGGGGCAGTGTAGTCGTAAAGCAGGCGTCACGCAGTTCCCACCATCTGACCTTAACCTAAGCTTTTTGATCGGCGGTTAAGCATTTTTTGATCCTAAATGCTCATTTTCTCGCCAACGAGAGCGAATTCGACTGATCGGTCAAAGCCAAAGCCTCGAAAATGTGCGCATTTATGTATATATGCAGTCAGTTTGTTTCGTTTTGTGCTTCACGGCGCTGCAGGTTCAGATCTTTGCTGAGCAAAGACCTGCCACTTAAGGGAAAGCAGCTCGAGAATTGCGTTTTGTTGCTGCGCAATGGACACATGACCGGAGCGACGGGCTCCGGGGGGCGACTTTATTGCATACGCTGACCTCATCATTATGCCGGCCAGTCTGAAGAGAAAGAGCAACTTGAAAGCGTCCAGAGGGCTTTGAAGGGGGTACATAGTATAGTGAAGAAATCATATTTGGTCATGTTAAGCCTATATACAGAAAAAAGCCAAGATCGAAGCAAATAGCCCAGATTTTGAGCCCGTCCCAAGTGGCAACGAGCCCCAGTCTGGTGCAGGAAACAACCCGAGCAGTGAGCGACAGCCAGGTCAGCCAGATACAGTGCTTGTATGAGACTATGCTCACATGAACCTCCCAAATAAAGACAGTGTTGCCGACCATGCAGCCGCTCTGGCCAGTGAAGCCCCAGACGAGACGGCTCGAAAACATGGGTGTCAGGTATTACTCTTGCCAAAGTACCACTGCGAACTGAACCCCATCGAACAATGCTGGGGATACGCCAAGAAAAAATACAGGGATACACCCCCATCTAGCAAGGAATCTGTCCTGAAGAACATGGTTGATGCAATCGATTCAACATGTGCTTCCTTCATGTTGTGCAAAGCACAACATGAAGCAAACATGAAGCACATGTTGTGCAAAGTCACCTCCGTGTGACAGGAGAAGAAAATCTGTCACGTTCTGTCACACTTGGGTTGTTTGGATGTGTTGGCTCCACAGCCACTGAAACGGCCAAAAGTTTAATTTCTCCTTGTGCGCTCAACCAATCGAGAATGTAAAATACTGGGTGCATTCGCATACTCTGTGTCTACACTTAACCGTGACGGATTTGCAAAATATGGCCTGTAGCATGTGCTATGGCCGTTTTACTGCCCCGAGAAGCGGGTGTCACGTGATTTGATGTCACGTTCGTCATGAGTTAACTGCGCCTACTTTATTTTAAACTACATTTTCACAATATCAGCGGTTCAAGTAAAATAACCCGGACGATGTGCAAATCTAAGTGTCGAGAGTGGCGTGGTAAACCCAACATCGCCCTCTCTAAGGGTCTGCTGACGAATCTGCACCTGGCCGATTGATGGTGTGACGCGGAGGGTGTGACACGGAGCTAAAGGCATGCAAGCTTCTTTGGTCTTGCTACTTGTGGACCGACCAAGTTGCTGCCCCCGCTCCCTCTCAACCCCCACCTGGCAGTACTCAATCACGCTGTACATTATGGCTCGCCTCACACATGCTATCGCCCAATCTCACTCTCTAGTGCCCCCGGCAATCCTACTTGGCGGGTAAGTTTCCTTGGTCAACTTTCGGCATGCGCGTTGGCTGACAGACCCCACTTCCATTCCGCGTCCACACAATGCCATCAGTCCATACTTTCCGCAAGCGCAAGAGCCCTTCCACCAAGCCCCGCCGCCCGCTGATACCCCTCTCGGCCCAGCTCAGGTGCCCATCGCACAGGGGAACGCCGGAGTGCTCAGTGGGTACTCCGGTGGTTAGCTTGCCAGTCAACTAACGAGCGCACGTAGACCTCCCTCCCAATGCACCATTGCAGCTCACTCTCATCGGTTCGCTGATGGGCCTGCAGCATGTCGGCGGCGCTCAAGAGTGACCGACGTAAGTTTGTCAACGACACGGGTCAATGGCCACATATGCGCTTTCCCATATGCGCTTTCCTCAACCACTACATATGCGCTCTCAGTTAACGCCCACTGCGCGAAATCCATGACTTTCCCCCATCATGTCTCACGGTCACCGAATGATGCTCTCCGCACTTTTCCAGTGCTATAACATTGTTCGGTGGTGTTGACGGCGGACTGTTTGGTGCCCCGACAAGTCTCCGTTTACGTAATCGCTGTTTCAGAATATGCTGTCTTCTCGCGCCCATGCCTTAATTAATCTATGCTATGACTCCACCGATGTTTCCGGCAAGCGAGCTCGTTGGGTTTTGTTTACGTTCCCACGTTATTCCAGAAAAGTCAAAATTGCATTCCACTTGGGGCAAATCACATCAAACGGGAGTAAATCACATCGAAAACGAACGAGGCCAATAAATCCAGAACCAGATAAACTCATCAACTGCGACAAGCGCAAAACATTTCGTACACGTCCCCAATTCGATCAAGCACAAAACAAAAAAGAAAGACAACTCGCAGACGTTTACGCACTTTCAAACCGCTTCAACATATTCTCCGCCGCAATCGCTCGCTCCTTCCACAGCTCCATCGCCTTTTTCGTCTCTTCCAGCTCCTGCTCGAGGTTCTTCACATGCTCAAGCTTGCGCTGTCGGCTCCGTCTCGCCGCGACCGTGTTCGCGCGGCGCTTGTCTTCCACCGCAGCGTTGAGAATCTCTTCCTCGGTCTGCTCGACGATGCCCGACTCGACGCCTCGTCGGCGCTTGGCAACAATCTTGGCGCGGCGCTCTTCGAACCCGGCAGGAAGGACTTTGCGCGAGGTCGCGGATGGGCCGTAGTAGTTGCGCTGCTGGGTCGGCGCGTCGACGGGCAAAAGCTGTTCCGGGGCGAGGTTTTTCCGATGTCCGGTCGGAACCACGCGTTTGTTGCCCGGATCCGAGACCGAGCGCTGGCCAGCTCCCGCGGGACGCACGGGAGACGGCATCGAGTGCTCGGCATCGAAGAGCGGCGAGGCTTGTGGCGAGAACAGGGTCTGGGTATCGATCGCCGGGCTGATCGGGCTCTCGTTGGACATGGACAAGAGGTGGTCGAGATTCTGGAAACCGAGCGAGCCAGACTGGAGCTGCAAGCTGTCGAGATTCGGGGTGCCCACGACGCCGGGATTCGGGCCAAAGAGCGGGACGCTACCCGAGGCCGTGTCTGAATAGTCAATCAGCGGGGGGCTGGTCTGGTGGCGCATCGACGAAGACGAGGGCGTGAACGGCGAGGCATCCGAGAGACTGGGCGTGTCCTCCCAGAGCGGCGAGGTGAATTCGGGCGAGGTGAGGAGCTCCTCCAGCGAGCGCATCGTCTCGTAATCGGCGAGAATGGGAGTCGAGAAGGGAGTCGGGTTGATACCGGCCATCGGCGCAGTGGGCTGTGCGACTGCGGATCCGGTGGCGATCAGATCTGGTGGCAACAACACGCCGATGAGCAACTTACCACTCTGGATGAGTTTGGCCAGCTCTTGCGAGTCGTAATCGGTCATTGGGTTGTCGACGGGCGCGACGGCGTCCGCCTGGGTGGTGCTGATCATATCGAGGTAGTTTTGCAAATAGTCGGGCGCGAACGCGCTGATGTTGGAACTGGTGGCGGGCGGCTTGTTCGGGACGCGCGGGACGGCAAAGGTGTGCTTGTCCGGCGAGCGCGGGGTGTGGCGGGAGGTGGTGCGGGGGGTGGGCGGCAGATTGGTCGGGATGCTCAGGTTGGGGCCATAGTTGACAGACGGGGGCGAGGTCCGAAGACGCGGGGGCTGGGTGGCTAACGCATGGTGGTGGGGGCGCACAGGGCGGGGGTCGAACGGAGGCAGGGCATGGCCGGGGTCGAACAGCGGCACAAAGGTGTTCGGGGCAGACGCGGGCGAGTAGAGGGCGCTCAGATCTGGATCGACATGGTGGCGGGTCTCGTTGGGGGTGTTGTTGTCGAAGCGCGAAATGGCGGTGGGCGACGGGGTGTCGAGGGCGGGCTGGGCAGGCAGCGCGGGGGGCCTGCGGGGACTGGGCGCGGGGCGGATGGGGACATAGCGCGTCAGCGGCCGGGTCGCCATGGCGGTCGCCCGCAGAGAGCTCGGACAGACTCACACTTTTATGCGGTCGTGGGCGCCTGTGCAGTGCCCGTGTGTGCTCGTGTGTGCGGGCACTCGTCGAGGGGGGAGTCAAGTCGGGGGATGAGGAACACGTTGCGGGACTCGCGATTTTTGTAGCCCCCGTTGTGTGAACGCCCGAAGATTTGCGATGCCCCATCCGCGGATTAGCGCCGGCCCCATATGACTCGCCAGCCAATCCACGCGCCCACACCGCCCGCTGCACCGCCCCCCGCCCCCGCGCCCCGGGCCTGTGCGCCTGCCCTTCCCGTTCGTGCCAGTGCGCATACACCCCGTCGTCGTCGCCCCCGCCGTCGCGCGCACCGTCGTGTCCGGTCCGGGCGCCGATGCCTAGCCGAGATGCGACCGGGATGCGACCGATTCGGACTAGCCCACGCGCGCCGCATCATGCGCAGTCTGCGGCACAGCTCTCCAAAATGTTCGCAGTCGACGCCCAACGTGTGTCTGTGAACCCGGCGCACGCCAATCGCCTGGCAGCCTTGCCAGTCCTGGCCAGCCTAGCAAGTCTTGGTCAACCTCGCCAGTCCTAGCCACGCCAGTCCCCGGCGCGACATCGGGCACTGAGTAATTGCATTTCATCCTTGCAATCTATCTGTGATGCCCATCCTATCCCCCAAAATGGCGAATCGATCGATAGTGGCGTCTAACCGGCCAGTACACGTATTTACAGCCGAGCCGGCCGGGTGATGAGTCCTGCGTCCACCTCGACTCTTCAGCCCCATCTTCACTGGACGGGTTGTTCCATGTCGCGTTCACCTTGCTGCGCGCCGTGGAGGTCCGAGGCTGATTCCTCGCTCTTCATCCTGGAGCTTTGTTCACCGGACACCCGGGAAGTAAACGGATAGGTATGAGTACGTCAGCAAAAAGCGCCGAGCTAAACCTAACCTAACCTAACTAAAGGGTTCAAATGAGCGGCCACTTGCCTAATATAGC
>WSTK01000632.1:0-19290 GCA_019616945.1 Ceratobasidium sp. 414
ACCGTTTTTTCTCCTCACACCTGCACTCGGTTCTGCATCCGGCGTGAGCGCTTGAAACCCGAACCGGCAAGTACTTTGCAAACCGCTGTAACGTGGGTAGTAGGATGGGTTTAAGTCATTGGGTAACGTTTGACTCTGATTGTAAGCTTAACCAGCTCGGTGGCACGTGTCGGGGATGTCGCATATATGCGCACAAAGCACTCAGTGGTTTAACGCCGCGTCATTCTAAGTGTCCGAGTCCATGCAACTCGCGGTTTGTGGATTGAATTGCAAGTGGACATGAAGCAAGTACATTTCCAAGACTGGAAGTTCACCTCCTTCCTTCTCTCTTTTTCCCGTCGACCCCCAATGGATTAGCATGTATCACTTACCCCCCAATTTCAGGAAACACTGAGACGGTAGTTTGGCAACAGCTTCATTTACTTTAAAGATGGCGTGTGTACAATCTAACTCGGGGTACTGGTACAAGAATATGGAACAAGAAAGGTATCATCATTTCTCAAATACTGGCCGAGGATAATCCGATTACAACCCCGGAGCTGAGAAACCATCGCCAGGTGCGCTGGGGTTATACCCAGGGATGTTGCGGGTATACACGGGGAATTTGGGAGTCAAGCCCGTGCTGGCAGGGGCACCTCCGGCGCTTGGAGAAGCGTAAGTGGGAGTATACCCACCGCCTGCGGCACCGTAGCCTGGACCGGAGGTACCAAACCCTGAAGAACCCAGCCCTGAGGAGCCGAACCCTGAGGAACCGAGCCCCGAAGACCCGAGACCGGAACCGAGACCAAAACCGGAAGCGCCAAGCCCGGTAGAACCGAGGCCGGCGCCGGAGCCCAACCCACTCGAACCGAGGCCACCGTAGTTCGGCGGCCCGTTGCCTCTATTTACTCCGCCCAAGCCCGTACCAGCCTTGCTATACGGTAGGGACCCAGCAGTTCGGGTCTGGGGTTGGTCGCGCGCGCCCGTTCCAAACTGGGTGTTCCACTTGCGCAGCTCACTCAGCGAGCCTTGAGACTCAGACGACGAGGGCGCAACGTCCATGAGAGCGCGGGTAAAGTGGCGTGCTTCGAGGAGGCGTGGTTTGGGGGGTTCGGGCTCGGCCTTTGGTGATTCTTCGCCTGGCGTTGTGATGCCGGAAGAGGGCGGTGTCGACGAGCCGGAGGAGGGCTCGGAAGAAGAGCGGGAGGAATCGTCATCCGAGGCGTCGGAAGAGGCTGGCTTGGTCGCGTCCTTCTCCGGTTCCGTAGTCCCATTAGCGGCTGGTTTCGCCGCAGTGGCATCTGCGGTTGGAGTCGCGTTCGTATCAGGAGCATCCTTGGACTCTTCCTTCTTTGTAGCCCACGGAAGCTTCACACTCTCTTTCAGCGCGTCCATCGCCGCAGCGACGCAGAGATCTGCAACACAACCTGTGAGCTCATAGTGATGAAATCATGACCCATGGTCGACTCACGCTTCAGGTCAGAGCCGCTGAAACGGTCCGTCTTCTTCGCCAAATCGCTAACGCTCACGTCCGGGGCCAATTTGTCATCTCGCAACATGATCTTCAGAATCTCCTCCCGAGCACGCTCTCCCGGCAGATCGACCAACAATCGGCAAGGAAGGCGGCGGAGGACGGCGTCATCGATATCAAACGGCCGGTTCGTCGCTCCAATGACGATAACGCTCGAGGCCATCAAGCCGTCCATTTCTTGCATGAACTCGGTGAGCATGCTAGTATGCCAACGCGCACCGCCGCCGCAGGCTTTACTCTGGCGGGAGCCCATTATAGAATCGATCTCGTCGATAAAGACCACGCATGGCTTAAGACGGCGGGCGAGCTTGAACAGACTCTTGACGAGTTTTTCGGTTTCGCCAACCCACTGTTTGGGAAATGGTCAGGCGAGACATAGGATAAAAAGGGTAAATTACGAACCTTGTCGGCGATGTCGGACGGCTTGATAGCGAGCTTTGTTCCAAATTAGTCAAGGAAATCGGGAACTAATAAATGATTAGACTTACCATTCGGGCACCAGACTCTTTGGCGAGCGCTCGAACCACGAGCGTCTTACCAGTTCCAGGCGGTCCAAAAAGTAGCGCACCAGAAATCGCCTGCTGCTTCAGAATTCCAGACTTGAACGCATCTGGGAAGAGCAGCGGGAGCGAGACGATCGACCGGACGCTATCTATAACCTGCATAGGAAGGTGGACATTTTCGAATGTCGTCGGGATTTTCACTAAAATACCAAGATTATTTTAGTTTTCGGTCGACAGGAGAACAAGAGTACTCACCAACGTCGACGATACACCCTACCAAACGCTGTTCATGTTCGTCCAGGTCTGCGGCCTTGACCTTTTCGACCACCTCGTCGACAGGGGGCTTCTCCTCTTCTTCCTTCTCATCCTTCTCCTCGCTCTCGTCGTCCGAACCATCAGCGCTCGTCCAAGCCTTGCGCTCCTCATCGTTACCATTCTTCGCCCGCCAGGCATCCTGCAACTGGGTCCACGTAACCGAAATCCTGTCCTGTTCCTCCTCTCCCTCATCCGAAAGCATCGCCATCCCGAGCGCACGGTCGACCACATCCTTGAGCGCATCCGACTCAAGCAACCGCTCGTTCCATCCTTTCACCAAATCTCCATCCTCTTCGCTCACAGGAGCCGCACCAGATGCAATATCACCACCCTTGACGCCGACCATCATTCGAAGCATGAGCTCGTTGAGCTCGCGTCGGCGTTTTTCGCGCGCGGCGCGCTCAAGTTTGGCGCTACGTGTAGCGGGGGCGACGATGCAGGCGCGGAAATATCCATCGAGCTTCTGCTCGTGGGTAGAGTCATCGTCGCTCGTTGACGACTCCGAGTCGCTCGTGCTCTCCGACGAGTCGTCCTTGGATTTGGTCTCGTCCTTGGCCTCGTCCTTGGCCTCGTCCTTGGTCTCTTCCTTGGCGGCGTCCTTGGCTTCGTCCTTGGCCTCATCCTTGGTCTCGGCCTCGGAATCGACCTTGTCCGTGCTCTCGTCCTTGGCATCCTTCTTGTCCTTCGGAATCTTGACCGTAGGTTTGAATGCCGGCAAATCCTTGATCAACGTCCCCTTGTCCCACTTTTCCTTCAAACCCTTCAACCGCTTCGCACGCTCCTTGGTCGCATCCTCGTCCCACTGTTTCGCCGACGGCCGACACGAACTGCACTGGCACCCTCCACCCTCCGTCAAGCTCGGAATCAGAGAAGACACGCGCGGGGAGACGCCGAATACGACGGTCGTCGGGTTCGCAATGGGCGAGTCGGGGCCGGCGCCCCCTGTGCGACGTGCACGGATGGCCGTGTAGAGAGGCGGGAACCAGGTGTGGGAGCGTGCGCAAAGAATGCCAAAGTCCCGGATGTAGATTATACGAGGGCGTTTGGCGGGCGAGGTTGGTTCAGACGAGGCTGGTTTGGGTGATTCTGATTCGGTCGAGACTGCCTCTGCCGGGGCGAGTTCTGCCGAAACTGGTTCGGTTGAGGGTGGTTCGGTCGGGGTTGGTTCGGTCGAAGCTGGTTCGGTCGAAGCTGGTTCGGTCGAAGCTGGTTCGGTCGACGAAGATTCCTCTCCACTCGCAGGTTCCACAGACGGCGGCTCTTTTTCACTCGTGGCAGGCACCGGAGGATCAGACTCGACTACAGCCCGCCAGAAAGACTCGAGAGCTTCAAGGTTCTTGGTATCGTCGTCATCATTGTCCAACTCTTCAACTGGTCCAACTTTTCCCAGTGGGTTGTTTTTAAGTCGGAAGCCGGAAGCCACTGGATAAAGGATGTGAATTAGCCGAGTGGAGAATCCAAGTAAAACACCACGCACGTTTGCCAAAGTTGCCCCATTCGCCCGCCGCGACGTGTGCCATATCCACCACCTGCACGTCGGCGCCCGTCTTCCGAGCCAGTTCCTTGACCGTCGCATCAACCACATACTACACAAAATTTTAGTCATTTCCCGTGTAAAACAAGGAAGCCAATTCACCTCTCCACCCTCGATAGGACAAAAAAGTGCGAGCGTCGGCTCAACCAGCGGAACTCCCTCGACGACATGCACAGCCTTGCGTTGCGTCTTTGGAAGGAACGTGATACGCAACTGGGAGAGCATGTCGTCCAAGTGGCGAGGCGCAGGTAAAGCCTTGGAGTTGGCGTTGGCAAGAGCGTCCGAGTTCCACATGCTGTCTAGCACTTTGGTAGGCAAGACGACTTGTGGGCTTGGTTCGACGGTAGGATTTGGGGTCGTGGACTCGGTCTTTGAAACCTCGTCCTTTGTTGGTTCGTCCTGAGGCTTGTGCTTGTATAGGGCTTCGGTGAGTCTACCAATATCGTGTCCTTCTATGGTCTCCACAGCTTCTTTCCTATTGAAGAAGACGAAGGTGGGAGTGGTGGTGATATTGTACTTTGGATGTTGGGTTAGGATTTGAACGCTATGGATATAATAAACCAACGCTTACACTGCAAAAGCGGGTGTAAGTGGGGCTCAATCTGGAAAGATGGGTGTACGTACTGCTTTGCCAAAGCCTCGACTGCCTCCACGTCTACCCGTACAAATGTAACATGGTCGAGCTAAGTGGTGGTTAGAAAATTGGCTTGCACCGTCGATCAGAAAGCAGTACCTCTACTTCAATCTGACCCAGATCTGTCGGAGCATGAAAGTGGACAACAACTAGTTTAGAAGTGCTCGATAGGAGCGTATCCTATGACACAAGTTAGCACAACGAATAGTATATGTGGCTCGAGGTAAACTCACCAATTCGGTCTGGCTGGTGACGTTCATGATGAGGGGTGGGTAACGGTTGCTGTCCACTCGTCGCCCAGGGCCTATTATATACTCGGCCGCCACGATGCAACCGCCTTTCTCCGGGTTGTCGGTAACGACGCGAGGGCATCGAACGGCCCCACCCCGGATACCGCCTTGACGCGCGTGTATTCAGCTATCCAGGGAGCCAATAGTGCGAGGAATCTTCAAAGGAATGTGCATCGCCATGGACTGATATGGTAGTACGAGTCAACCCGGCGTTTGCCTCTACCCCGAATTTCAAATATTAGGCGCGCTGACGGATGCATCTTCTCACTCCGATTGGACGACTCCGAGGGACCCTCTTTCTACGGTGATCGTGGGCCTGCGGAGAAGCCTGTGTGATCGATCTTTCATCCATATGAGATTTGACGCACAGCGCGAACCACGCAAGCGACGGCAGTGCAATGCGAGATTGGCACCTGTATGCTAATTGCGCAAACCAGGATTACCCCGCCCGTTTGCGTATGCGTAAAGACCACTCCATAGCGTGAAGTCACACCAATGACTTGTAGCCCAAATCGATCTACTCGGCCACAATCGGCCCCGATGTCACGCTTCGGCCGGGCCTCGATGGCCGCATCGTGACTCGGGAAGATGACTGACCTCTTGACAACCGAACTAAATTTACCTAGGCGCCGGCTCCGATGCTGACGGTCCTGGAACATATTCGGTTCGCCTTGCCATCAGATTATTGTACATGCGGCTCGGTGATGGGCTGTGTGTGGTATATAGTCAGGCGCGCACTTTGGCACTTGCCGGCGTATCGAGAGCCCCCAATTCTAAAGAAATAAGGCAAAAGAGAGCCTACTGAATTGTGGCAATGAATGTCTCTCTGGGCTCAAACCGCTTAGAATTGAAGGCTCCCGATGATCCCTCCCCCGCTTTTCTATTGGTTACTTTATACTCCGTTAGGTACTTTGAACCCAACTGCATATAGACTTGCCTTGGTTTCCCATGTGCACTCACCGAGCTAGCTTTCCACGACCCAGCCCCTAATTAGTTGTACCCGGATTTTGGACTATTCAAGCCCCATTTTATATCGCCAGTTCCATATCTGTTCTCAAAAAGCTGTGTGGGGCTTGTTAATATAGTAAACTGGCGGAGCTATTTATGCCTCAAAATTGAGACCTTTGCACTGGTATGCAGTCGTTCATGCAATCATATTGAGAAATTAAAATAATTTAGAAACGCTTGGTACCTGCCCAAGGTGGCTCGGGCTTCATATGAGCTTGAAACATACCCCAGAACTTGATACAACTGCCAACCGCGATGTACAATGCTGGACGTCGCGCTTAATAGCGCTCAAAGGTAGCAGTCCGTCAAATGCATCGAATGTGTAGCCCCCGGTCCATCTATGCACTCAGTAACGATATTGGCAGTGTTCAAATCGAAAGCACGCCCGGTTGCCACTGATGACATAGGATCGTTGGCTAGAGAGGGCGGTCCTGCTGCGGTTTCAGGACTACTTTCAGGCGGTTCATCCCCTACCATCGCCTCCAAAATTTCGCCAGCCCAGAACGCATCCCTCCTCTCCTTTTGAGCCCGCCATTCCTTCAAATGTTCTTCCGAAAGGGTTGGGTTCTCGACTATCACCTATCCAAGTTATTCAGCCCTTCATCCAATGTATATCAAGAAGCAAGGGCCGATCTCACTCTCTTATCGGTCACCAGGTGCGGTTCACGTAGGTGAATCCAACCCTTGCCAACTGGGTCTCGCCACCAATCGTCAGGGTATCGGACTTTTTCTAAGCCTACTCCGCCCCATGTATCTGTTTGTGCAACAAGAAGGCAATCTGCCTGTACCGCAACCACGTAGCCAAGTTTGGGGACCTTTTCACCATTCATGCTGGTAGATGCGATCTAACTAGTCAGAGGGACGGTCTCTGATCTACATTGACTACCAGTGTATAACTTACGCCTTCTTCATTGTGCTCGTTGGATGTTCCAATACATCTTCCCGGAGCAAAGATGGGTCTAAAGGTAGTTTTGCCTTGATCCGTTGGCCCAGCGTTACATCCTTGCGTGACTTGTACACCATTATAACTGAGTGTAACTATCGGTGCGAGCACACTAGAAGTAGATTAGGTTGGGGGGATCATGATACTCAATCGATGACCAGCGCCTAATCGTATGGGGAGCACGTGACAAGGTCAGGTGACTCATCGTAACCTTCTTTCTACTTCGACGTCGTCCAACTTTCTGGCCGCGGGTGAGTGGCGCCGTGGTATGAAGGCTGCAACTAATGAGGAGGCAGACGTATGAACCCTTGAACAGCCGATTTATGTCTCTCAAGCCTCAAAGGGCAAAAATAGCTATTCGTAAGGGTTCGCGGCTTGGGTCTGGTGGGTTTGTGAGTGTCTGCAGGCTCAAGCCCTTTGTATGAATGATTCACTATTGTACCAGGGAATAGTATATAGTGCGACAGAGATTAATACTGGCCTCCCGGTCGCGCTCAAACAGTCTCGCGTCTCTCGGCGCATCCACCGTTCGTTGCTACAACATGAAGCCGCAGTACTCAAACTCCTCTCCGGCCACTCTGCCATCCCAGCAGTATACGCCTACGGAAGAATCGACCACTTCGAGCTCCTATCTATGCAGTTGCTTCATCACAGTCTTGGGGACGTCGTCAACAACTCGGGCCCAATCTCGGTCGCAGATGTGCTTAAAGTCGCAGATCAAATGGTGAGAGCCTGTGGCTACACTGGAGTCCTAATAAGCTGGATTCTTACTCATAAAACTAGCTTGATGCTCTAGACTATATGCACACTCGTGGGCTGGTTCATCGCGATATCAAACCTAGCAATGTTTTACTGCAATCTCCCGGCTCTTGGAAAGTTTGCTTGATCGACTTTGGATTGGCATATCGACCATCGGAATCTACTCGAAAAACGCAGCCTGCTTCACCCACTTCTGAAGCATCAACCGGCGTATTCGGCACACTACTGTATGCTAGTCTGAACGCGCACAAGACTCGAAGTACGTGTGCTGGCAGCGTTTCAGACCTGGGACTCACAAAATGCTCGGCCGATAGAACTGAGTTATCGCGATGATCTCGCGTCGTTGGCGTACTCGCTATTATGGCTTTTGCGTGGAAGTCTCCCGTGGTCGCATTATTCACGGCACGGAACTCGGCTTGGTAAACTACGCCAGGTTCAGAAACAGAAAATCCGGTATAACGGTTTACGCTTGTCTGATGGGCTACCTGGCGAATTTGGATGGCTTGTCGATCACGCAAGATGCCTGCCGGCTGACGAGATGCCAGATTATGCCAGTTGGCGAAGGAGATTCAAGACAATTGGCGAAAATGCTCCTGAATCCGACTCTACCCTCAAAGATCAACCGGCTCCGGAAGGTTGGTGCCTTTTTAACTGTCAGTCCTCTTTTGAAAGCGAGGGCCCCACTTCATACAGCTCCTGCCTCCCGTTCGGCCCCCGTGCATGCGGGTCAAGTTGTCCTTGTTCAGCTTCTCCCGTCTATCACAGCCGAGGGGTACAGCATACAAGCCGACCACGAGCAATCGTACATTCGTGATGCGTGCTTCAGCTCTCCAGGGTGGTCTGCTCCCTACAGGCCGGCCGTGGTCACGCGGATGATATGGGACGAATGCGCGGGCGTTTGTAGTTTTACGGCCGTCGCTGTCAGCCGGCGCAATGGAGTTGTTGGAACTACAACGGCTATCTCAGGAACAAACCCACTCAACTTGGACATTCCCCAGCCAGTTGTTTCTGTTCCCGGATGGCCGTTTAAAGACTCGTTTTGCTACGCATTTAAGCGACCCACAACGTTCTAT
Organism: Ceratobasidium sp. 414; assembly: GCA_019616945.1. Lineage (NCBI taxonomy): Eukaryota > Fungi > Basidiomycota > Agaricomycetes > Cantharellales > Ceratobasidiaceae > Ceratobasidium > Ceratobasidium sp. 414. Next base: position 8,570 of record WSTK01000632.1, read on the forward strand.
TGTCTCCCTACACAGGTGAGCCAGAATGTATTCGATTAGACCAGTCGCCGAGAATGAGGACGTTTGACAGGAATTTGTGCCCAGTACGTGGGCAGTTCGCCCCACCGATGTTGGTACCCTCATCAAAGCGCTTACCCCGGCTCGCAATCCCGACTTATTTGCTATTCATCAAGAGCTCGAGTCGTCGGATCCGGATACTCGCCACGACGCAAGGATGAGAGCAGGCAATGTCAGGCTCTATGCTCACATTTTACCCCTGACTCCAGCTTGCATGGAGGATAAGTCTATTGATTTGTTCTCTGATCGGGCGTGGTTTGATGAATGCGTCAAAGCGTCGAGGCGTTATGATCTCGATAATGGTCGCGGCTGGAGTAACGGTTTGACACGGGGGAGTGGTTGTAGCAGCGATGATGAGATATCGGATAGCTATTCTGGGTCCGACTTTGAGGAGTGGAACTGTCAGGGGGAGCGCGACAAGTCGATCACTTTGGGTGGCGGCGTACACGGAGAGAATGGAAACATGACCAGCGTACTTGACGATGTAGACGAAATTGTTGAGTTAGAATAGCTTCTGTGGGGTTAGGGGGCTCTAGTAGTCTAGCACAATGCAGGGTTGGCCATCTCGTTGCCAAATAATCTGTTTACTGGGGTGTTCTTACACTTTGAGTGCTGTGCAGCGCAACGCATGCTCGCAACCCCGAGTGTGACACTTCGTTGGCCAGATGTAGTTGTTTTGGTTTGGGCCGCTCATGGTTGCGTGTGCCTACTGTGGCTGATGCTCAGTCGTGATTTTCACAAGTTCGGAGGCGATCATTCATGAATGTTCATCAGAGGAGTGACGTCCTCCAGCACACCGGCCCCGCTTCTACTACGCAGTCTAGAAGTGCCTATATTGTTAGAACAAGCTTCAGATAGCGCAGCTACACTACCCGGGCGCTCCCGTCAGCCCTGTACCCGTCTCTCTCCGCTCAGCGTCCGTACTGGAGGTTATGCGCACAGGTATGTCCCAGCTCCATAGTCTACCAGCACCATGTATTCTATACTCTCATATATATGACCCATATTCGTCCTCTCACTGCGCTCCACGCCTGTACTCAGAGCGCGTACAGGTATTATCGGTATGAGTGCCGCCCGGGTTGTGGTTATGCCTTGGACCAATTTGCGACCATATAAGCGCTGATCAGCCACGACACGGTTTTTCATAGAAATGTTTCGGGAATAGTAGCTCGTATCAAAGAACCTCCAAACGCACGGTGTACGGTTCCCAAATCACCAGTAGCTAAGGTCAAAACGCAATAATTGTGTCTAGCCATCGTTGATCGAGGGAAAGTGTATATGATTACGGACCTGATATCCGGCCGCGGCATGTAAACCCACTCCAGGTTATCGAGGCCAAAATCTTTTGCCTTCGATTTGTATGCTGTATCTTCATCCGTCTCGACCCCGTTTAGGTGGTCGGCGCCAGGAAGAACGAGAACAAAGTAGCGCTTTTCGTTTTCCGTAACCAGAGGCATGTCCCTCAAGGCCGAATTTCAAATATGTGTGGTCTCCCGGCACGCGGCTCCACTGCTCCGATTGGCCGCCGCCATGGACCATGTAAAGGGTACATGCGGCCTGTAGCAAGCTGATATAGTTGACCTTTCATTGCGTGAGACCCATCGCACAGGTTTGAGGTGCGCTAGCGACGGCAGTACAGCGCGGCATCGGCACCTATATGCAACTACAATCCGAGCGCCCACTCAGAATCAGACTTCGAGCGCGGAACTTCAGGAGGGCTTAGAGACCAAACCGATATCTTCGGTCAAAATCGCCGAACAGCCTCGGTGTCGTCGCGCCTCGCCTCGGGCATGATGGCCGTGTCCTGACTCGAGTCGAATAATTCATCACCTCGCTAAATCGAGCTGCTTCCGTGGCTGTGTCGCTGATAAACTGCAAGAATCCGACCTACCTCACAATCCGATTTGGAACATGCGGTGGCGACGTGAATGCACCCGGCCGTGCTCGTGGATATAGGTTGTCAAGTATATGCGTCGTTTTCCTTCATCCCTTTATATATATTTGTCTTTCACTTTTCCATTCCGTCCGCGGCCGCTCATATCTCAGTCCCTCGTTTAAGTATGGTCTGGCTGAATGCTACTTCTACCTGTCGAACTTCTCATACAGAGAACAGAACTATGGTTCCCTCTGGCTCCCCGTATAACCCACAGCAACGGCCCGGATTCACTATCGTAAGGATTATCATCATTGCCGTTTCGAGCACGCTTGCTCCAATCACCCAGGCCTTTCGTCTCGTCGAATCCCGTCCACGTCAGAAAGCAACCCGGCAATCCCTTGCCGGGTTGCGAACTTTGTTGCCTTAACCGTTGGCCTTTTTGCCGACGAGTATTACATGTAACAAAGCGTCCTAACAATGCAAATATGTGACGGTGTATCGTCGAAGACTGGTTACGAGTCGTGCTTGGTGATGTATTCGAGCCTTGTCGATTTGGTGCCAGTGAGAAGCCTCATCGTCTATGAGTATCGAGTAGATGCAGGGCATAATTTCGTTGAAGTATTGGTTGCAAAGTTGTCAATCCACATATCGCCTCAAAGCATCATACGCACAGATTAATTATCCTGCAATACGACCATCAGACAATAAAAACAGCTGCGACGACACGAGTACGTACCTATGCACGATTTCCCACATAGGCAGAGTCGGGCCCGCATCCCTGTGACATGAAACGTCAATAGTCTTCCTAGGCACGAAATGCAACTCATACTCAGCGAATAATCATTGGCAATCTCCCTAATCTTGACCGCCGCTTCTGACTCGTTTGCATTTTTCGCCTTGATGAACGGGTAAAAGGCTCTCGGCGGTCGTAGAATGAGGAAACCGAGCCAGGCCGGCCTGGTTACACATACTCGTGAGAATCACCCATTGCAATTCGTGAAAGCCGATCCTCGGTTACATATATGCGTCTGTCGTAAGTTCTAAATTAGCTGTCGTCATGATGTGATGACTAAAAGTATTGGGTTGAGGGCAAATAACTCGCCATAGCTCTGATCACCTGATTGTCTCCATGCAGCTGAGTCATAAATGCTGTGGTGATGACATGCTGTGCATCGCAACAAACTTGACGATGATCAAGTGTACACACACCCAAACAATGAGGTGCTGTGTGTGCCAGAGTAATGGCCACCTAACCTGTAGCTGGTAGAAACTCAGTTCTTCCTTGGCTATCAGCCCTGGTAAATGTGAACACCCACAGTTTAATGTGGCATATTTGGCATGTTTGACTCACTCTCTTTCCATGGTTATGCTTTGGATTAGTCAGGATTGCGCCATCAGTCGAGTCACATCAATGAGGCAGTGCAATTCGTCCTGGTATTTGATATACTGTATTCTAGAATGTTCTTCTCGTGGCTTGCATACATGACTCATGCAATGTATACAAGCCTATAAATAGAGGGGCCAACCGCTTTGTCTATGCAACAATTCGACCTCTTGTGGCTCCCCTCCACTGCATCTACCCCCTCTGAAGTCGCCTTTACCTTTGCCCTCATCACCTTTACCTTCACCTTCATCACCTTTACCTTTGCCCAATATGGCACCTATGCACAGCCACATCATCCCCTGGCACACCACTGATGCACCATCAGTGCCATCGCAACCTGAAGGGTTCAGTCATGTGCCAAACCCTGACGCATTTGGCTATGTTGATTGGATGGAGCTCCTCACACCATCCAGTGATATCTATGACAAGTGGTGCAGCAAAATAGGGAGGCACATAGCGAAGGTGTGCCTAGAGGAAAGGAGTAAGCATGTTTAACATATATCTATGACATTTGACTAACTTTTGCTCATCCAGACTTCTCTGCCTTCTGCATGGATGGAATACCCCCAGGTTATGCCCTTTATTGCCACCACAAGACATCCCTGGGCAAGGAAGACAGGCATGATGTTTATTTATATGGTGCGATTTTTAGTGTGATTTTTCTGCTTGGCTCATGCTAACTCTATTTTTTAGGTGCCAAAGGTGGTATTAGATTTCGTTCTCCAAATGAATTTCTCCTCCATGCCCAGTGGCTGATGGAAGGTGCCAAGGAGAACAGATGCAGATGCAAATGGTGCACTGGTGGTTTCAAGCGCTCCCAAATCGATATTAATGCCAGATATAATTTGCCTGGCCTTAAGGTTCACCCTGAGAGGAAGCTCAGGCACTAATCTAAACATTCTGGAATAGTCTGCTGTAATATGCTTTGATTTAGCATTTCTGGAGATATAAATGTTCTCCATTTTATGTGCAATTGCTTTTTTTGATATCTGTATATTTTGTGTCTGTTTAATACAATGATGGCACCACAAGTGTGCCCCTGATTTTCAACATCCTGTCGAGTTGGCAAGATTTAGCACCTCATGCTAGTTCTCACAAGTGCTTTACCTAATTAGTGCAATGGTAATGTTTTCAGACCAGCACGAAACAGCAGCCAGCCCTGGCGTTCCATTAGCACCCAGTCCACAACCTGAGACATTGCAAAACACAGAAATAAACCACCCTGACCCGGTAGACAACCACCCGTATAAGTGCAACATTCAGTTATACAAACTCCACAATCGCTAAAGCCCACAGGCAAGACCGGGCATTTCCCCCCACTCCACTCCTTTGACGTTTCCCTGACGCGACCGAACGACAATCACCGACCGACCTGCTGCAACTTGCCCTCAGCTTATTCACGAGGAAAGATTCGTTCGAATGCCGAGGTAAACGGTCGAATACATTCCAGGCCCACAAGGAACAGACAGAAGGTTTGTCTCCCCGTCTTCTCTTTCTTCTTCTTGCCCGCAAAATCAGGCAGAGTTCTGGGGATTTTGGTTGCGAAAGCGCAGTAACCGAGTGGACATAGATCGAACGAGCACACAGTGTGCCCCCCTAGCAAAGTCACGTCAGTGGAACCTGATCGAATGGTAAGTTAGGGCGATCAATATATTGGGTTTAAATGGCGATGAGCCCAGAGCCGGACCTGAGTCGGTGACCCGGCGTTCGGGCATACATATTAGCACAGACATCGTTAAGAGCTTAAAATAAAAAGAATTTTACGCACCTGCGCCAACAGTTCGTTCAAGCGCAGTCATCCCCCGTTCCGTCGCACCCATTAAGCTTATACAACCAAACACCGACACTAATTCGTCGCTCTTCATTACATACCACGAGGCTAGAGGCACAAAAATCTTGAAACGACGCACTCCAACAGCTTAGCCAGCATCTACGATGCAGGTGCACTGTTGTTGAGTACACCCCAGGGCTAAATGTACTCGCCTCAATGCCTTTATTATCCGCCGAGGCGCATACATATATATCCTACTTTGTTTCCTTTTTTGCCCACTCATCCGATGTGTCGTTAGTGGGACCCCCGAGGCAGATGTTGATGGCGCTTGTTGCATTCATTCTGTAGTTCTGAAGCACGCCGAAAAATACCACGAGTTATTGATCGGCGAATTGAGCGTAGTCAGATTATTCATTAGGGGGTATCACACCACGCAGCGTAGCAAGCCCTTCACACCACCGAGTACTATTAGTCCCTGTCGAACCATTCATCCCAGTAACCCTGCGTCCCATTCGTCTGCGCCGTCCACTGCTGAATCCCAAGTAACCGTACCACCAGCCCATACAGCTGAACATTCTCAAAATGCTCAATCAACAAGGGCCCGCCTTTGCCACCACGAGGGGGAACATAGATTGGCGATTTCGCGGATGTATTGGCGTACCCAGCTGGCGTCGAGTACGAGAACCGGTTAGGAAGGGGGCTAGGGGGTTGTGAGACTCCTGAGAAGGCTTGCGCGCGGACGCGGTCTGTAAAGGGACCGCTGGCAACAAATATTGCGCGGATGAACGGATGCTCATTATCGTATGCATGGGCCTAGAAATACAACTTCATGAGCACATGCGACTGCCAAACAACGCATTTGTAACAACTCACCCCTTTCATGGACCAAGGCCCTGCCTCTCGATGGATCAGCACCGACCAACCGATCTCAGGCACAACGTATATCGGCGGGATACGCGAATTATGATCGGGTGAGAAATGTTTCCTAGCGGGGAAGGGGTGTTGAAGTGCAGGAGGGATATCGATCTGCGGCGAGTGTAACTACAAACAGTGATAATAAAATGCAAGGTGACGCACAGGTTTATACACCCCGGGCCACACATCATTTGTCCCAGTATGAACCTTGAAATTATACGGCGGCCTCGATGCGGCTTGATGCAACTTCTCGAGGTGACGTGTAGTATTCGCATCCTTTCGGAACCGCAGTCCCACTTGACCTGAAGAAGCACACATGTCACACCACGCAGCCGAAAAGGCGACATTCACCTACCGATCTTCCACTCGATCTCATTTGCCCCGTCCTCTCCCAAGATGTCATCGAGGTAGATCCATTGGTCGTGAGTCGGAGCCATCCCGTGATCGCTAACGAATAAGACGTCGACGATCGTGGACAAGTTCCGCTCACTGAGCCCCGCACGGATCACGTGCGCAAATAGGTCGACGCTCATGAGAGCTTCCTATGATGCATGTGAGCTCGAACAGGGGATCAGACATGGAACACCTACCGTCATCCCGGGAGAGTCCGGCCCGTCAACGTGGCCTATGTCATTGAGCAAGGGATCATACACTTTGGGTGCAGCTGTAAGACCTAGCTAGGAACACGCAGGTCCAACTCACTCGTGATGAGCTGAGGCCGCTGATCAAATGGCTTGTCGACCCACTCGAAGATTTGGTCCGCCTTTTGTATCAAGGTAATATTTTCATCCTAAAATGCGGGAATAAAGACATGTCATCGCGGGGATTAACGATTGACACACCCGGAATGGAACAAAGTATGAGGGGGAATAACCATTTCGAGTGACCGGCGGTCCAGGCCTAATCGCCCCAGTATAAGACTCTATAAATGAAAATTGCGCTCTAATACTCACCACATGAGGTTCGCCGTGATTAGCCCAGCCTTGCGAGCGGTCTCCCACATCTGCCGTCGTCTTAAATGATGGGTTTGGCGGATACCGGATCCTGACTAACCGATTCGCCACCCCACCAGTTTGCGTTCCAGCTATGGTCGTGTTTATGGGAGTTAAAATGCTCATTGGTTATCGGATCGATAAAGTCGTTGGCGATGATACCGTGAGACTCGGGGTAAAGGCCGGTCCTAGCCAAATTAGGAAAGTATTCGTCAAAAATAAAGCCAACTTACAGGATTGACCAGTGATTCCTGAGTCGTTGAGGTGATTTAGCCTAGCCAAGTGAAGTTAAAGACGCAATACGTACGGAAACGAGTGTACCTAAGGTCGTAATATATCAGTTTTTAACGATTGGAAGCGCGCCAAGCCGTGATGACCCACTGGGTAAGACGGCTGCATCCAGTGAGCGCGGAGACCCGAGTCGACCATAGCAAGCAGATGAGGGGTTAGCCCCCGGTCGAGATAATCCGCCCTGGGAACATTATTAGTCGTCTGAGGGCGGAGGTTGAATATAGCTTACCGGAATCCGTCAAACGACACGAGAATTACAGTCTTTCGAAAATCGTGTGTGCCGTTGTTCATAAACACGCTCTGTTTTCGCCTCCACATTGGGTCGGTAAATAGTACAGAAGCCAGGATCACAGCAGTCATGATGATAAACGCGAGTGTGGCGGCGACATAGCTACGGGGAAGCCAACGAAGGAAACGGACATCAAGGAAACGGTGATCGCGCTCGGATCCCTGGGCGGGAGTGAGGAGGGGTGTTCGTTCGTTCGTGAAGCTGGTCGCGATCTGGGCCTCTTCGCGAGCGATAGACCGAAACGACTTAGGACGGGATGAACTTCGGCTCATTCCGTGGCGAGTAGGCGGGATGTGGTAGTTAATAGTGAGGAAGCGCCACCGACGTAGCAAAACCGGTGACACGCAGGAGGCGGGGGCATGGAGCCAGGAAGATAGGCGCTGGACACTGTGTCACGGAAGCAGACAGCCAGCCTAAACCGAAATTGAGCTTGCGCGCACGTGACTAAATTGGTCGAGAGTCACCACGTGATCCCAAGATTCGTTCTCCTCCTGCCAGTACAGTATTATGGCACCCTTGGCTGCGCCCTAACGTGTCCCGGCGATGGTGCCGGCGATGTGAGTGCCATGCCCATTGTAGTCCTCGCCCATGTACCCGCCAAAGGTCTTACCTTAGCTTGCTCGGCGGCCGAAGTCTTGGTGACCGACATAGACTTTTGTGTTTAGGATATATACATCGACAGGTATGAGCTGCGCCGCCGGTTCGTCACGGTAAAGATAGCTCAAGCGTTTAGGACCGGGTCATTTGTTCTAGGTGTTCTTGGTACTGATACGCTCGAGACCCCATGATGCGTTGCGTCTGTTTATGAATGTCAGCGGGGGGAAGTCATGGAAAGCTGGTTATATGCGCACTGAACGACCCTCGATTCGGTGCCGCCAAATTCCTCCACTGCGTCGCCGTTGGATGGAATTTCGCTGCCGATTTTTACTTCGTTATTTTCTTGCGCGTGCATTGCCAAAGCGCGATTACCGGTAAACGACTATATAATCCACAAGTAAAATAATGATAGAACAGAGTACTGCACTCTATATTTGGCCGAGTGTCAGCCGGACGAGTCACGAGGATCAAAAAAATGTTTCACAAGGCTCAAAAGGTGACAGAAACATCGGCGATTCTTAAACGCTGGGTATGATTCAACTGGGCCACGGAGGCACACCATCATCGCAGGTTTAGTATGCTGACCTATCGGATAGTCGTGCTGGGCCACCGGCTATGTCGATTCAGGGCAAGAGTCTGTCCCACGCGCGCATACGGTGACCAGGTAAATTCGTTATGAGACAGCATACACGGGATAGGGACAAACACTACAAAAGAAATTGAAACTAAAGGATGGTGCAATTTTCATAAAGAGGAAATTTAAGGATAGTGAAGGTTCGGTCTACGGGACTATAATTAGAACTGAACAGTGGTCGCGTTGGAAGGGCAGAAGCCAATAATTGTTACGCCTTAATTCAAGGCCGATCGGGGTAGATCACGCCGTTCGCATCATCAAGAGCCTTCTGAGCATCAAGAACCTCATCGTCCCAACTGGTCAAGAATGCTGGAGCCACATCGCCGGATGCCATCCGCTCGAGGTTACGATGTACCCACAGGTGTCGGATGTAGTCTTCGAGGTCGTCGATGGGAAAGCCCCTGCGTCCATCCATATCGTGGCACTTCGATAGGTAGCACCTTGCTTCAGTCGCTGGGTTGATGTACTGGCAGGCGTCCAGTTGTTTACCACCTGGCTTGCGCTTGACCTGGTCTAGGACGGCTTGGGAGGTCTGGAAAAACTTCCATTGACCCTTGGGGAGGTGACCGAAGGCTTCGACTGGAGTCATGGTTGTCTTGTGCGACCGAGTTTTAGCAGTGTCATGAGCAGGACGTTGCGAACGGCGAAGCGGCCGCTCTAGAGCAGGCCGAGTTGAGTGGTCGCTTTGGCGGTTGCTGGCTGGAGTTTGAGGACGTGTATCCGGACCATTATGCGCAGCTAACAGGGTGTTCGTCAATACTATTCAACTAGAGTCCCACAGGGAACTTACAGTCCGACGAGTATCGGCCGCCTTGTTCAACAGGGTGGATGGAAAGCAACGCTTTCATTAACAAAACAAGTATCAGTTTCGAGTTATGGAGATATTATAGTCGCGATACGTACCTGGGTCAATACATGGGGCTGAGGAGAGGCGTAAGCATGTGAACCAGAAATCGCGCAGAGATACTCACCCGGGGCAACCCGAGGAACAACTAGGATGCGCCCAGTACGAGTGTAGATGTGATCACTCTCGGGGACAGCTCGCACCTGGATCGGCTCGATGGGCAGCAGGTCCATAAGAGGGAATTCGCTCCACTTGCGGTCAAGAGTACCATAAACGGCGTTGTACGATATGGGGTGGGAACCCATGATTGTTGTAAAGTTAAGCGAGAAGCGATGAGGTGGGTTGGCGTAGAACAGTCGAACACTCTACCGGAGAGTGAGGGAGGATAGCACGGTGTAGGTGATTGCTGGAGTGTCTGCAAAACCACGGCTTATATACGTTCATGGTCGAATACTATTCGGCGTGGCAAGCTATTGTCGTACTATGGCCCAGGTACTGTCCTCGAGATGGAAGAAAGACCCAAGGCTTGTAGGACCGGTCCATTCCAAGTCGTGTGGGACCTAGGCCTGAGCGTTACGTCAGCAAAACCCGTATATTCCATTGAGCTCTCATGAGCTCTCACGAGGCGCTTGAGGATGTGAGCAACCCCCCCCCATTCGTGACATGTCACTGGTGGCCCTCGATGTACTCGCAAGCCCAAGTGAGCGTTGTACATGCGATATGTAAGCCTATTTGATCGCCGTGTATGTACTCATGGGATCTCCCAGGTACCTTCAATGAGCTCACGAAGCTCATCGAGCTCTACAGATACGGTTATAGGCTCTTATAAGCGCACGCGGGGTTCTCGGTGAGTCTCGTTGCTGCCTGTATGTCACTTATAACACTCATAAGCACCCATGAAGTTCATACGAGCCTCGTGAGAGTCACATGAGGGCTTACTATACTCGTAGGTTACACCCTGGGGCTCAATGAGCTCCATGAGCATTTGAGCCTCGTTGAGCCTCGTGAGCCCATGAGCACGGCCCGGGCTATACTCAATTAGGTGTATGGGTTGGACTCAATCACACGTAC
>WSTK01000633.1:0-19226 GCA_019616945.1 Ceratobasidium sp. 414
TATAACTCACAAACTATATGACAGAAACACAGTGCAGGTACGTCAGTGCAGCCCATTTCAATTGATGCATAACTCACTGGCTATATGACAGAAACACAGCGCAGGTACGTCAGTGCAGTCCATTTCAATCGAGGCATAACTCACAATCTATATGACAGAAACACGGCACAGGTCCGTCAAGATAATTCATTGCGGTTGTGGCACAACTCGTCAAATGTATAAACAAGGTACAGCCATCGCAACACTCACTATCTGTGTGAGGGAGATGCCGCGAGGGCAGAGGTTAACGTAGAGTACCAGAGCGTGATTGTTACTTACCATGGGGGATTCGCCTCGCCGCGGAGGCTGTTCAGGCTGTTTGTCATGCTCCATGGTCCCCAGTAAAATCTTGGATCTGTCGCTGGTGGTAGAGGGTGATGTTAGCCGCCGGTCGGTGTTGGTAGCAGATTACGTTATCAAATAGCCCGAGTCTAACGCTGGCAAAGCCACCACATGGCGTCAAGAATATTCCACTTCGCATCATTTTTGTCAACCAAACGAGGAATGCACAGTGGCCTGCGGCTTTTCGCCTTCGCGTGGTGTACGAGTACACTACGGGCTGCGCACTCGTGCCTCGTCTTGCTGACTCTCACCGCGGGCCTGGAATCACATTAAACTCACTGGAAGCCTGCAGCCATATAAACAAATTCCAAGATGGAGCGACATCTCGACTTTACGTTCTCCGCTCGCTCTCGCAGCCTTTTGATCTGTCTCCGTATTCTTGACTTCACACGCTATGGCAAGTCAACTCCACATCTTCTACCGCTGCTCTCACCAACGATTTCGTGACTGCCCCGCTGTATTCGGTAACCTCGTATCGTCGTATGGCAGCTCCGGTGCAGCTCCGCGTCGTTCGTCATCCGTGACAGCGCCGTACCAAGCTACACCTACGGCTCCCCGCTTGAATCCCTCGTGCTCGCTGTTTTTGCACCAACCTGGACCCTCTAGGGCGCACAACTCGACGGCGTCACAACACAAAAACTATATAGTGCCTAGGCCGCAAGACTTTGGCGCGCTGATGGGCGAGTACCACGCGTCAATGCGCACGGTTTGCGAAACGAAATGGTTATACTGAGTGAGTGTATTATGTGGGGCTGAATGCAAGCCTTTATTCAGATGCTTCACAAAGCGTATTAAGGCAGCGGTATGCGCCTTTGTCACATGCCGTTATACCATATACATGTACATAATTCTGCAATAAAAGCCTGGTTGACGCTGGGGACCCCCTTTCGAATCGGATAGACGACTGAGTGCACGAAAAAAGCCGCGATATATGCGTTTAGTCAAACACCCAGTTTATATACGCTGAGTCAAATACAGGCAAAGCCACACATAACGTGACTGAGCCTCCACGTCGCGCCAGGCGAAGGAGGAAAGAGGAGAGAGGAAAGAGTTTCTCATTTGTACTCAGACTATATGTGATACCGAAAGACGTGCTTTTGTATTGCGCACACGACATATACCGATATGCAGAGTGTTAATGATGATGTGGATGTATTGGAGCGATGAGCGGGGAGAGGCAAGGCCCAGATGGGTTGCGTTTATATATTTACGTGTGCTTAATCTTAGTGTGGAGGAGGCGAGTTGGGCCGTTCGGCTGCATACAACCTCTCATCCCCGGGAAGTTATGCTTGGGGTAGAGCTACGTCACTGCGTTCCTGCGAGACCGGGTTTTACTTTCTTTATTCAGCATCACTCTAACATGATTCGCTCGTTATCTGTTAACTTAGTGGTTCCGGATATGGTCATGAAAGGGTGGCCACTTTCGTTTCGCGTGGACACCACAGTGAATTAGAGGTTTGCTCTTGCACAAAACGTGGTGAAAGTCGTATCAAAACAAAGGAACTTGAGAGGCTTTCTACCACGTTTTGCCTAAAGAAAACTCGGAATCCCCCGTAGCGGGAGGGTTTGGCGGAAGAGGCATGAATTTTGCGTCCCAAATATGATAAGCGAGTGAAACATCCGACGGGTGCCATAATGAGAGTTTCAGGCAGAATGACATTTGTCGCAAGAATGGCACAAGACTCGGACGGAAGAAGAACAAAGGCGAGCCGATTTGCCACCAGTCGCTAAGCGCCCATATTCACAATATCGAAATCAGCACACATCCAGTTCGGTTCATTAATGACTTTCATGGCTCACACACCGTTAAACAAATATAAACCCAAGACAAGAGGATCGAACTCTAAGTCCCCTTAGCAGCCTTGACAAACTCTCTGATCTTTGCATGATCCTTCACACCATCCGTCTCAACCCCTCCGCTCACATCCACGGCCCACGGCGCGACCTTCTCCACCGCTTCACGCACGTTCCCAGCGTCTAAGCCTCCAGCAAGGATAATCGGTAATCTACCCCGGCCAATCTCACCACCGTCCGCGGCCGCACGTGCAAGGTCCCAATCGACGGGCACGCCCGCTCCGCCGCTCAGCTTGTTCGCAGCCCCAGGCTTGATCGCGTCCAGCAAGATGTGCTTGTGAAAGCCTGGGCGAGCTATGTCTTCCAGGCCGGTCGGACCGCTGGCGTCGACATCCTTTACGTGGTCGTGTGCTGGCTCGACATCTTCCGATCCGTTGGGTTGGTCGCTGGTCGACTCCCGCGCCCTCAGGTGGAACGCTCTGATCACAGGGACAGGGATCCAGCGTGACCACTCGACAGGTTCGTGTCCGTGTAGTTGCACCATATCCAGTCCTGCAATACCGCACGCCTGGATGACGTAGCTCAGCGGCTGGTCCTGGAATACTCCAACCAAGAGTGGGCGACCGGAAGGCAGTGAACGAGCATGCAAGCTGAACCAAGACGCAGCGGTCAAGTTGGATGCGGGAGGGTGCCCTACACTGCCGTTTGGAGCTGATACGCCGTTCGGGCTGAGGGGTCGGTCAGGTGAAACGCCAGCAGAGCGCCGTGCACGCAGAGCGGCAGATATATCCTTGGCGACAGCGAGCTCGATGCACCGCTTGCTCTTGGGCACGAGTATGACGCCTACGAAATCGGCTCCAGCCTCGGCGGCAACCTCTGCGTCCTGTACGTTCCGAACCCCACAAATTTTGACTAGCGGCTTGGCCGCTCCCCCACGCGGGGTCAACGCAGGCGGTAGATCGAGTAGAGTGCGGATGAAGAGCGCCGGGTCTGGCGCACGCATAATGGCTTCACCAACCAGCACCGCGCCTACGCCCTGCCCGGTGTACGTGACAACGTCCGCGTGATTGCTGATTCCGGAAAGAGCACAGAGAACGACGTCCGAATCGGCAACCATGTCCGCAAGTCGAGAAGTGGTGCCCATGTCAACGTTGAAGTCGTGCAAGTTGCGGTTGTTCACGCCAATGACTTTGGCGCCAAGTCGCAGTGCAGTACGCATCTCTTCGGCGTTGTTTACCTCGACGAGTGGTTCCATCCCGAGCGAGAGCGAGAACAGATATAAAGCACGAAGGCGGTCCGGAGGGAGCATGGCGACGATCAACAGGATAGTGTCGGCACCCCAAAGCCTCGCCTCACAGATCTGGTATTCGTCCACGATAAAGTCCTTGCGAAGGATCGCCGGACGGTCTGTGAGTGTCGCGACAGCCTCACGCGCCAGCCGCATATCGAGTAGCGTACCCTTGAACCACGAAGGCTCGGTCAAGACGGAAATAACCGAGGCTCCAGCGAGAGCGTAGGTGAGTGCTTGGTGCGCGGCATTGGTATGCATCGCGATTGGCCCCTTGGATGGAGAAGCGCGTTTGATTTCAGCCATGAGCGCGGGAGCGCGTGCTTTGAGTCGGGCAACAAAGGAAATGAGAGGAGGGGCCAGTTGCATCGACAAAAAGGTCTGAAGGTCCTCCTTGGTAGTCCCAGGAGTCGACTTGGCGAGCTCGACATCTTTGAGGCGTTGAGCGTAGATCTTGTCGAGGATAGTAGGGGCACGATGGGGCGCGTCGGCATTGAAAGGATGCAGAGTCGGGTCAAGGACCTTGCTGATCGGGTTTTCGGCCCAAGTCCCGCCCTGCAAGTCTAAAAAGTTTCGCAGCAGCGCATCACCCTCTTCCGACATGATGCTCTCCGGGTGGTACTGGACAGCTTCGAGCGTGAGCTCGCGATGGCGGACGCCCATAATCACCCCGCTCTCCGCTGTTGTCGCCGTGATCGCCAGGCAAGAGGGCAAGGTTGAACGGTGGGCGGACAGTGAATGGTATCGCGTCGATTGGATGCCTTGAGGTATGTCCCGGAAGCAGCCACGATTGTCATGGCGGATCGGACTCGTCTTGCCGTGCATAATCTCGCCCGCATACTCGATAGTACCGCCATACGACTCGACGAGACACTCCAAGCCCATACAAACGCCCAGAACTGGCACGCGACCTGCGAAATACCGAATCGCGTCGTTGGATATGCCGCTGTCCGTGCTAGGATGACCCGGCCCGGGAGAAATGATCAAGTTACGGATACGCAGGTTCGGAAAGTCTTCGGGCGTGAGTTCGTTATTACGAAGGACAGTGACCTTGGCACCGAGGATACAGAGCGACTGGTACAAATTCCATGTGAACGAGTCGAAATTGTCGATCAAGAGCGTTTCGATCGGAGCTCTGTCTGGTGAAAGTTGAGGTGAGCTGGGGAGTGGGGGAGAGCGAGGGTCGTCCGCTGGCGTGGCATTGGCATCGTTCGAAACATTGGTGTCTATGCGTTCGGGGTTGTTCGCCGCCGAAAGAGCTTGTGAAATGGAAGTCGACATGGTGTGGCCTCTGACAAGCTGGGGCGTTAAAATACATAGGCGCAAAGGGCACCCGGGCTGCTCACCAGGGTCGCCGTGCTGTAGGTTTGACGAGCGCACAGTAATGCCTTGCCGCCTTTATATACACGAGTTCCGTATCGTAGATCAAGTCTTTTGTGGTCGTATCCAGCCAGCCTCTAGATTTCAGGTCTCCACTGCTTATTGTTGCGCGAATAGACCTAGTCTGCGAGCGATTGTCACAATAAGATATTAAAAGTCCAGGTGGCGTATCTCGGGATGTAATCCGAGATTTTGAGATCCCAAGGATGCCTAGTGTGTTCAGCAGGCGATCCTCAAAGAGCTTGAGGTGGTCGTGAGTCACAAGCTGCTAGTCACGTTCGGGCGTTCAGGGCTGAAAAGTTGATTTCAAATTGCCCCACTTTAATCTAATCTGGTCGTCAATTACGGGTGCAATTTGCAAATCAGGATCTACACTTGATAGTCGCATTTAATATATTTGAGAGGCTAATCGCTTTAGCATTAGTTCGTATGTACGACAGCCATTCCACGAAAGCAATAGTAGCAAGATAATCTCAAATGCTTGGTAGATCTCGTCAAGCCGTACCAGTATTCAGCCCCAAACTCCAATTACATCTGGCTAACTGCGTTCTCCCTCTCGATCACCGACATCGCATCCGCCACAGTTCTAAACCACGCAAGTCAGCACCATTGCACAGGCACAACAAACTCGAAACCTACTCGGTGAAATGCCCCTCTCCCACAATCATCCCAAGCCCAACTTTGTCAAATTTCTCCTTTTGTTTCTCCCTCAGATGGGCAAAGAAAACCCTCACACCACGTTCATGATACGTCTCGCATATTTCCTTGAAGATCTGCACAGCCGACGCGTCGATTGTCTCGACGTCGGACATGTGGAAGAGGATGATCGAGGCATTGTGCCGGCGCGGTGCTTCTGACGGATGTGCTTTGATTGGACCGTAAAGCTCGAGACGACGGAGACGTTCTTTGAGCTGGCCAGTGTTGGCTAGAGGGGAATTGAGCGCATATAACGACAATATCTGGTTTGGTTGCTTACCAAAATCAAGCGACTCTCGCACACGCACAATCAACAGCCCCGGAACATCCTCGACCGCATCCGGCTCCTCATCGATCGCCTTCCACCGATCAGTCCCAGGAATCCGCCCCTACGTATGTATATAAGCTTCAGCCTCTTGTGATCAAGTAAAATCGAGAAGGTTACCAGAATCTTGATGTGCGCTTTACTGCTCTTGTGCACCACCAGCAACAACGATGCCGTAACGCTCACCACCACTCCAACTTCGACGTTCCAAAGCAACGTAAGCGCAAAAGTTGCAAACATCAACGCAAGATCCGTCCAACTCCTCATCCTGGCCAAAACCTGTCAGTTTTCACCCCCAGCTCAACCATACGACACTCACTTGATGTAAAACCCAACGTCTTCGGGTGCTTCGGCCAGTAATCCATACACTACAAGACACACGATCGACGCGAGGACACAACGAGGGAGGTAATATAGTGCGGGGAGGAGGAAGAAGACGGCAAGGATCACAAACGACGAACAAAGAACAGACGCCATTTGGGTACGGCCGCCAATTTCGGCGCTCAGTCGAGAGCTGCAGGGCATATCAGCTATGTGAATGGATGCGGTGGGATTATACTGACCGAGTAATCGAGCCATATGCGGGCAACGTCCCAGGGAAAAACGAGGATATCAAGTTGCCAGCACCAAGCGCAACAAGCTCCCTATTCGGACTAATCGAATAGCCAAATCGTCCAGCGTTTTGTTTAGCCGCGACGATGCTGTCAAGGTACCCAACTACAGAAATGAGACTATCCCCTCGGCCGCATTAGCAACCACGCAAAGAAGGGGCGAAACTAGATTCACATGGCAGTACTCGTTGTAGACTTGAGGTACTTCAAGTTCTTATGCTTGAACGGAAACTCGAACAGCTGGTCCCCTTTCCCGATGGACGTTGCGCCGAGGATATCAATCCCGCGCGCATCCCAATCAAACTCGTTACACAAGACTGCCCCGCAAATCCGTCAGTTTCTAACCCCGAGTCATCCAAACCAAAAGACCTACAAGTAGCAACAACAACTGCAACAAACACCTCTGGGATAAACTTGACCCACTCCCACCCCTTTTGTTTCGCTAGCCTCTTCTTGATCGCCCGCGCGCCTAGCAACAGCACCAACGTGCCAAAGCTTACGGTCGCGGTTAACCAGTGGGTGTGTGATTTGGCGTTTTCGACGATAAAGAGGAACTTGTCGAGGGTCGTGACGGGAACGGGGGTAATGCTGTGTTCGAGGTGGGCGAGGCCGAGCATGGGGATGAGTTGTTCAATTGTGATTACTACGGCCTAGACGTACGCATCATTAGTTTGGAATGGGGGGGGGGGGGGGATAGTGCAAGAGAGGAACGTACGACGGCCGTGACGAATCCACGAAGCAGAGCACGACTAAGCACGACATCTATGAAGCCCAACCTCAACAACCCCAGCACAAACGAGATACACCCAACCTGCGGGTTCCCAAATTAATCCGGGTCAGGTCGTGTAGGGTCAAAGATAAGGTGCGAACCTGGAAGGTGATCATCGTGGATATGGCAAATCCAACCGAGTGGGGGACGTCTGCTTTCGGGTTGCCGTGCAAGGCTTGGGTGATTGCTTGGCCGACAAGCAGGGATAGCGCAGCTTCAGGCCCGACGTTGAGCTATTTTGGGATCCAGACCGTCTGTTAAAATAGTAAAGAGGGAAAGACTGACTTGTCGGGAACTCCCAAAGAACGCGTAAATGAAACCGGGGAGCGCGGCGGCAAAGAGACCGGTGAGGGGGTCGAGGCGAGCTAGGCCTGAGGCGTAGGACATGGACATGGGGATAAGGAGCGAGGCGAGTGTTACGCCAGCTGCCAAGTCGCCCCAAAATCTGAATTACGATGAGTGAGTGTAAGGATTAGCATAGGGCGAAGATGGCGCACAGTGATAACGAGTAGTTGGGAAGCCATTCGAGCGCGGGCACGTAGTATTTGCTGCGCATCTTGATGACCCCCCATGTACTGTCCGGTGTTTGGTATCGTCCATCGAGCACACTGGATTTAACATTTCCGGCCTGCTGTTGGAGAGTCGCTGTGGGTCTCGTCAGCTGGGGATCTGTGCAACGAGACTCATGACCTCGGTCAGACGAAAACCTGGACATAAACATACCCTTGCCTAGCCTCTCCCTTAATCCACTGGGGGTATGAGGTGCGCCATACCGGTAGTGAACTGCAAGTCCGCGTTCGAGATCTTCTGGCACGAGAAGCGGAGTTCGTTCTCCCTCGAGCGAGGGCGTATACGACGTTGGTTCACTGGCGATTTGAGCTGGGGTGCCGTTATGATGTGAGGGCCCAGATGGGGGATGTGCCATGGCGGGTATTGTCTACTTCCTCGGGATTAAACAAAATGAAAATGTCGCGGGAGGGTGAGAAGAAAACTTCTAGTCCAGCAAACTCTATAAGCAGGGACTCGAGCGGGCTCCGTGCCGAGTCAGACGTTGAGCAGATCGTGGCGTAGACAACCACATGATCCAAAGCTAAAATCGGTTGCAAATTCCACGTTTGTTTACTTAGCTACCGCTCGTAAACTATAAAAATTAATTCATTTAGTAAATAATGTAACCTGGGGAAATAGCACTACATTGTATCTTTAGCGATTTATTAAAATAGCAGTCCATTCACAGAGGCTGGTCCACTAGATTACAATCGATAGCACAACCATAATTATCGACTGATAGACCCCGTGGGCCAGGACAAGTGGGGTGACCGGGGGCTGTGTAGGGTGAGCTCAGCGCCCTTCATGTGTGTTTTCGATTCAGGCCACCGCGTACGCGTCAGACTCGACGAGTCTCCAAATCTGCAGCCTCAACACCCAGCACCACCATAGCCTCTACCTCCCGCTTGCAGCTTGATTTCTCACTTGGCCGACGTCGAGATCGTCGTCGGCGATGTCCGATGACGAACACATCCGGCAGCGGCGCGCCGAGTTGCTCGAGGAAAGGAAGCGGGAGTTGGACGTGGTAGTTGATACACATGACTCTATGGTACGTTGTGTTGGTTGTAAAGTAGGTTGAGCTAATCTCTTGCGCTTGTAGCTCCGCGAGCTCTTTCACTTGCAAAAGTTTCTTAGCTTCTTTGGGTTTGACCCTCAAGTATGTCCAGTCGATCACATTCCCAATAACAACTTGACAATGCGATGTCTGCTAGGTCGCAAAACAAGAAAAGTCTGAAGTATGGGAGTCGTTCCGCAAGCCGTTTGACCTCTGGGAGCACCACGCCCCGTCCGGTCCTTCGTCTCGACGCACCCGACGCGCTATCACCGAGCGGCGCGAATCCCTCGTTCCGGGCACCGCAAGCACCCCTACGCCTACTCCTGCGCGCAAGGGAAAGGCCCCAGATGTTGAGCGCGCACTGCGTAGGGCATCAATCTCGAACCCCAACCTCGATAGTCCTGTGGCGGAGCCCAAGGGAAAAGGCAAGGGCAAGGCGTTTGCGCACCCCGCCACACCTGCGCGCCTGAAGAAGCGACCTCTTCCGGCAGAGGATGAGGGCGAGTCTCGAGTGCCAGTCCCAGACGAGGACGAGAAACTTGCGGACGGGGTAGCCGCGCTCTCCGTTTCCGCTACTCCAACACCTCAACAGCAGAGGCAGAAACAAAAACACAAGCGAAAGCCCTCCCCCGCTCCACCCGACGCCCCCCCTCCCGACTCGCCACCCGAGTCCCCGGCAACCACACCCCTCCCCAAACGTATCCGGCTTATCGTCAAACCGCCCCCTCCACCACCTATAGCCACACACCCCGCTCAACTCCCTCGTCCGCGCTCGTTCGGCGGCTCTCTCGAGCGCCTCTTGTCAAGTTTCGCGTTGCTCGAAGAGGGAGACGAGGATGACCTGCCTGAGCCTCCGTCTCGAGGACAAGGACAGATGATACGGCCTGGGGAGGAGAAAGACGGCGAGAAGCAAAGACCTGTGAAGCTAGGGATGACCTGGGAGGAGTTTGCGCAGGGCGTACAAGACGAGGTAGAGGTGTGGAGGCGGATCGAGGAGATGAGGAGGCGGGGAGGGCTGGGGTGCATGCGCGGGTGGGAGATTGTTAGGGGTGAGGAGGATGGGGAGGAGGAGGAAGAGGAAGAGGCTGAAGGAGAGGAAGAAGCGGGCGGTGGGAGCGAGGCGGTGAACGGAGGACAGGAGGGCGAGGTAGAGAAAGTGGAGGGCCTGGAAGGTGGTTGCACCCCGGAAGCAGCAGAACCTTCAGCCATCCCCTTGGTGGATCTCGTTGCCAGTCCTATAGCTATGGAAATCGACGCCACCGACTTGGAGTCCAAGGCACCTGGAGAACTCGCCCCGCTGAAACCCCCTGGGACTAGCTCTACGCCGGAATTCACGAATGTCGTCGAACGCAGCGACGTTAATGGTGTAGAGCATTCGACTGTCGAAGGCGCAGGCTCCAGTCTTGGACTGAGCGGCATTGAAATTTCGTTATCTGGCGTTCAAACCCCCGCTGAGTCTGTCGAGCCGAGTCCCGCTCCTCTCAGTAAGGGGGTGTTTGTGTCGGACGTGGAGCCTACAGCTGCAGTGGAGACTAGCTCGATCCATTCTGCTCCGGTTGAATCAACTAGCCCTACATTATTGCCGGAGCTCGCAGAGCCTGCTGTGGAAGAGCTCGCCCCCATTGACGCCGCCCAACCTGGCGCCACATCGACGCCCACCGAAATCCCAACCACCCCTCTCCCTCTTCCCGCCCATCCTTGCCTCCCTCCGTCCCTCCGCGCAACCCTGCTCGACTCCATCCCCTCGCACGCTCGGTTCGTCAAAGAAACCCCTCTCGCGCACCGACACCGCGTCGCCACGCTGGTCGCGCGGTATTGGGAACGTCGGCAGGGCGCAGCGGAGCGGCTTATCGTTGCGGAAGAGAGACGCGTGCGTGCTGGTGCAAAGGCGCTCGCGAGGGGCGTGGTGGCAAAGGCATGGAAGGACGCTGTTGCTGTGGGTGTTTCTTTCTCCCTCCTCTTGGGGATGCTAATCATTGTGTAGGTTATCCGGGCGCGATTGAAAGAGCAAGAGGAAGCTGAACAGGCGCGCGAGGGACGGAAACATCTCGCTGCAATTCTGGAGCAGAGTAGTGCGCTTTTGGAGACGCAGCAGGAGGATATGGGGCGCGCCCGGCGGCCTGGTGGGAGATCGAGGAGCGCGTCGAGTGGGGCATCAAGTCTCATCCATCGTCCCAACGGTGATGATGAACAAGCTGGAGCAGAAGAGGAGGAAGAAGGCAGGAGTGATGCGTCCGGGGAGACCGAGTTGGAGGAGGGCGATGACGGCGAGGATGGGGGGGTGGGAGAGGGGAGTGAGATGTTGGTCGACTTGGGGTCGAGGGGGGTTTCGGAAGATGGGGGCGAGCGCGAAGATGGGGACGTGGATGTGGATGTGGATGTAGTGGGGTTGGATGGCGAGGATGTTGAAGGAGAGGAAGGTGGCGAAAGCGCGGCGGTCGCGAATGCACCTGGGGACGATGCTATGTCCACCACAGAGGATCTCGCCCCACTAGCCGATTTTATGTCTATTGTCGAACCGGATGGCATGTCTATCGTGCAGGAGAGCCCGGCGCGAAGCCAATCCTGCACCCCTCAACCCGGCACTTTGATGGCCATCGAGGACTTCGAACTCAAGGACGAGGTCTCGATCGCCGCAACTGCGACTCGCTCCCCGTCGGCCATGGACACCGGCACAAATGGGCATCTTGATCCCGATACCGTCGACGTTGTGTGTTCTCCTAGGCCAAATGGCCATCCCCATGATGCTCATGCGACGCCCGGCACGCCCCTATACGTTGCATCAGGCGACGTTTCCCCTTCCGCCCCAACGCCTTCCGGCGTCCGCAAACTTACCCTCAAGTTTGCAGCCCCCGAACCATCCACTGCCGACTCACCTGTCCCTCGTCGTCGCTCGTCTCGACGCACGTCCGTTTCTACCCCTGTAGCCGGCGCCGACGACTCGGACAGCGAAGTTGATGGACTTGCCCAGGATGCGGAAATGCCTCTGGAGGAGTTGATGCGACGGTATGGGTATGTGGGCACAGGCGAGGCGCAGGCGAGCACTCCAGCCGAAGAAGCCCAGAGCGCAACTGCAGATGACGCGACGAGTGCCCGTGCCGCGGACAGTGACGACGAGGAAGAAGCTGGGGACGACAATATAGCGGCGGCCGAGGCATTGCTCGGACCGGACGCTGTTGAATCACAGCGTGAGGGCGTTGTGCGGCCGCCGTTCTTGTTAAGGGGTACTCTGAGACCTTATCAGCAGGGGGGACTAGAGTGGCTTGTGAGTGGGTACACGAGGAAGACGAACGGGATTCTGGCGGATGAGATGGGGCTAGGGTGAGTAGCTCGTTCCCTCGCGTACAACTTTTACTAAATTACATCTTTATCCAGCAAAACCATTCAGACTATCGCGCTCCTTGCGCACTTGGCTTGCGACAGAGGAATCTGGGGTCCACATCTGATCATCGTCCCGACTAGTGTCATCCTCAACTGGGAAATGGAGTTCAAAAAGTTCCTTCCTGGTTTCAAGGTACTCAGCTACTACGGCTCGATCAAAGAACGCAAGGAACGTCGCGTTGGCTGGAACACCGAACACTCGTTCAACGTTGTCGTAACATCCTACCAACTTGTTCTCGCAGACCAAGCGATCTTCCGGCGCAAAAGGTGGCACTACATGATTCTCGACGAGGCGCATAATATCAAGAACTTCAAGTCGCAGCGCTGGGCGACGCTGTTCAGTTTCAACTCTGAGCGCCGGCTGTTGTTGACGGGCACACCGCTGCAGAACAATATCACCGAGCTCTGGTCGCTATTGTACTTTGTGCAACCGGATACGGCGAACAAGCAGCAATTCGAGGAGTGGTTTTTGGGTGAGTAGTCCCCCATTTCACTATACGTTGTACTCATTAGGTCATCTGCCAGAAACGATGCGACACGCTGTCGAGACCGGCGACACAATGGACGAACATACTCGAGATACCATCGACAAGCTCCACACCGTCCTCCGCCCGTACATCCTCCGCCGCCTTAAAGCTGACGTCGAACGCGAGCTCCCCTCGAAACACGAACACGTCGTCTACTGTCGACTCTCCAAACGCCAGCGCTACCTCTACGATGAATTCATGTCCCGCGCCCAAACGAAAGAAACACTCGCAGCCGGCAACTTTTTGAGCATCGTCAATTGCCTGATGCAGCTGCGTAAAGTGTGCAACCACCCGGACTTGTTCGAGGTCCGCCCGATCGTCACGTCGTTTGCGATACCCGCCGGTCGGTCTGCGGTGGTAGATTTCGAGATCAAGGACTTGCTCGTGCGGAGGCGCTTGTTGCGCCAGTTTGACGACGATGGGTTTAGCATCCAGAACCACTCGTTTGATATCGTGTCGAATGCCGCTGGGTCGGTTGCTGCGGCAGAACGACGGGCGTCGCTCAATGCCTCGCAGCTTTTCCCAGCGATCGAGATTCCGGGAGAACCGCCTCCCAAGGACCTCCGCACCATCGCTGGGAATAAACGCTGGCTCGAGTGCCAGCGCAAGGTCGAGCTCAATCAGCGCCACGACCAGCTCGCATACGTCAACACACAGCGAAACACCCGGATCCCCATTCTTGGCGTCGAGAAGCTCGCAATCGCAAGGTCCTTTGTAGAGCCGCTTCTCCCCGCCGACATACTCGAGCAACAGCGGCCGAACCCGGATACCAAGTTCATGGCTGGGCGTCTGATCAAGTCGTATGCGCAACGGGAAGAAGCTATGGGCGATGCGATTGACCGCTTCACATTCGCTACACCACCCGTCGTCGCACTTGACGTCCCTCGCCTAACCTTTGGCCTCGATGCACTCGACCCGGTCCCACTACCGTTCCAAAAAGTTCCATCCGCGGTCCTTCACCGGACAAGCGTCAAACTCCAAATCGCATTCCCCGACGCTGCTCTCCTCCAATACGACTGCGGTAAACTTCAAGAGCTCGACGCGCTCTTGCGATCCAAACACGCAGGCGGCCACCGAGTCTTGATCTTTACTCAGATGACGCGCGTGCTCGATATCCTCGAGATCTTTCTCAACTTGCATGGGTACCGGTATCTCCGGCTTGACGGATCGACCAAGATCGAGCAGAGGCAGGTTGTGACGGAACGGTTCAATGTAGATGCAAGAATATTCGCGTTTATTGCGTCGTCGAGGTCAGGTGGAGTTGGTATCAAGTGAGCATAGTGTTGTGCGTTGGGGATATGCGCTTACTTACTTTTGGTAGTTTGACGGGTGCGGATACCGTTATCTTCTACGATAGTGACTATAACCCGTCGATGGACAGACAATGCGAGGACCGGTACGTTCTCCCCCCCCCCCCCCCCTCTTCCACTATCTAACCCAACGCCGTGACTAGCGCGCACCGCATCGGCCAAACGCGCGAAGTCAACATCTATCGATTCATCTCCCGACACACAGTCGAAGAGTCCATGCTCAGAAAAGCCAACCAAAAACGGCTTCTTGACGACATTGTGATCCAGCAAGGCGAGTTTGACTGGCGCCAAGTGCTCGTCGACGACGTGCGGATGGAGCGGGCGCTGGCCGAGGTGGAGGACCGGGTCGACGTAGACGCTGCCAGGATGGCGGCTGGGGAGGAGCAGAGGATGGATTTGGACGATTTTGGAGGTGGGGGAGAGGTGTCCAACGTACCCGAGGTTGCAAACGAGGGGGAGGGCGAGGAGGATGACGGATTACGGCCGATCGAGCGGTACATGTTACGCCGGGTCGAAGAGGACTGGGATTATTTTTGTTGATAGTTTGTTCTTAGTGTTGCTACTTTTGGCTTTATCATTATTATTGTTTTCGGCACGCCTCAAGAGACATCACTATTGTAAGATTTATCACGGACAACTGTTCGAGCCTTTACAACAACACAAGAAACCAAATAAGAGGATCCAGCCTGGGGCATGGAGCTACACAGAAATATAACAGGCAGGGTCGCTAAAATGGAACAGGGAGGAGGTAGCATATTTCGAACACGCAACGAGAACTCTTAAACAATATTTGAACCCTTTCCATTAACCAAGCTGCGAAGGGCAATATCTAAGCGCCCGATGGCGGCTCGGCCTGCACGGGTGGCGCACTCAATGTCGGGGGGATGACTGGAGGGACCTTGTGATCGGTCGTGTCCATCGCCCCAGTGTCAACCTTGACCCCAGCGCCCTGCTTTCCCGCCTCACGCGTGTCGAGCTTGGTCGAGGCCTCGGCGGCACCCGAGATATTTGCGGCCGCCAAACCGATAAACACCTCGCCTGCGCGTTGCCAGTTCTCGGCGACACCCCCCTCCGCGACGTCCTCGCCCCAGTGGCGCTCCTCTAGGCGCTTGGCGAGCACCACCTCCGAGCCAGGTACGCCGAGGCACAAGAGAGCACACGCCCGGAGTGCGTCTGAGCCGATGCGGTTGAGCTCCTCGGGCGAGGGCGTTGAGATGGGCAAAGGCAGCGGGCCACGCGTTGCAGCAACGATCTCCACGACCACCTCGCCCCACGCCGGACTTGCGCCTACCACACCTGCCCACGCACGGGCCGCACCGTCCTCGACGTGCTTTCCGCCCGCAACGAGCACCTGGAGCACGCGCACCCCAATATCGTGCAGCGCGTTTTCCGGGGCAGCCGCAGCAGGGACCGGCACTGACGCGGGCGGGGTGCCCCGGTCGTGCGAGACAGTGTAGCCAACGGCAACAGGGGCATTGGGGTCTAGTTGAGCCTGCTGGGGCCGGAGGCGCCCAGTGACACCCAGTTGAGCAAGCACGGGCGCTAGAGTCTGCATGTTTGCGTCCTCGAGTGCTGGGTCAATTGCAAGCGCCGGATCGAGCGGAATCCCGGCAGCAGGAGGCGGGATCTGATTCGCGTCGTGGATGGGCGGGAGGGTGTGTGGGTGGGGCAGGGTTTGGATCGGATGTCCGGGGAGCTGCTGGTGCTGAGGCGGCGGGCCAAACGGCATCGGGACCTGATACTGGGCGTATGTTGGCGGGATGGGAGGTGGCGGATTAAAGCTCGGTGCGGCCGGGTCTGTGCCGTCGGGGACCTGGCCGGGGGAGCTCGGCGCTGCGGGGACAGCGTGCGAGGAAGACGCGACGGGCACGAACGAGGTCGCTGCTCCATTACGAAGGCTGTCGAACGTCAGGAACGGGAGGTTGCCCGAGTCCGACGTGCGCGGGGTACGCTGGACACGGGGAGAGTTTTCTGAACGAGGATCAGAGTAGCGAAGCAGACAACCGCACGACAGACGCACCAGCGAGGAACATCTTAATCGTGCGCTTGAACTCGTCGACCTGGGGGCCCTGCGGAGAGCATGAGCGCTGGAACAAGCGCCGAGCGAGGGGGACGCACCTTAAGCCACTCGGGGCGGTTGCGGGCGTACCCGAGGCACTCGATGCGCAGACGGCGACACGCAGCACACCCGGGGTGGGCGGTCTGGGTGTCGTCGATGTCGTTCTTGCCCTGGTCGCATTTCTTGCCGCGGATGCGACAGGTAAGGCAGCCCTCCTTGCTGCGCAGCCGCTTCTCCTTGCCGGGGACGGTGCTGCTGCTGGCGCCGGCCTTGGGCTTCGGCTTGGGGGGTGCGCTCTCGTGCGTGACGACCATGGGGTGTGTTAGTGTCGTATATGCGGTGAGACTAGAGCAAGATGGGAGCGCCCGGCGCGATGGTGGTTCAGAACAGAAGCGCTGTGGCCGACTGTGTGGCCAGCACAACATATACCCTGTCACGTGCTGCACAGCTTTTGCCAAACACCGCCTTGCTGCATTCAGTCCACTTGGTGACGCTCAGTGCACGACCTAGAATGCCTATTCGAGTATAGCTATGGCAACTGCTCGCTAGCGTGAGAACCGTCTCCTGCACTCGATCGAGTCCCATATAATAGCTCGAATGCGCTAACGCATAACTGCAGACCCCCTGTTATCGCTAAACCCCTATCCTATATTGGATACCTAATTCCGTAACTTATAACGCACTGCAATTCACGCCTCGCCTGGCCGTTGTCGCTCAGCAATCTCTTCAACAAAAGTCATCGCGTCCCAGTTACTAGTTTTCTACGGCCCCCTATGACAAACTTGCTCTACTCCGGATTACTAGTTGTATTTCTCTGCATGGATATCGCCGCCTCTCTTACACCTACGACTTATAATAATGCTATTGCCTTCGAGAACGAGCCTTACAGCGCCTGGGAATGCCAGACGGCCCAAGGTCGAAGTTAGTATGAGACTCGCTACTCGTCTCCGCTTCGAATAAACTTATCATCCAAATCAAACAGTTGAAATGATTGAACTATGGCCCATCTTTAGAGCCATGAATAAGCTCATCGACCTCTGGGACCACAAAACCCACGAGCAATGGCTCACAGGTGCCCCTTATCCTCAACGGGTCCCAACCAACCAAATATCATACTGGCCTGCGCCGACCGACGACGCCGATGTCCGTGTTTCTCCTGTCTTGGTATCGCCTGAGTAACTGAATCTCTCGCCGTAGGACCCGAACTGGTTATGCAATCTCAACGGATGGGCCGGATCGTACCCAGTTACACACAATAACACAGACCTAGCTACGGAAATGGCCGACCCAGGACCGTTTAGAGCACTCGTATCAAGCTCATATAAGAAGGAAGGAACGGGTGGAGGTGTATATTATACATTTGCGTTCTGTGGACTGGTAAGCCTAAATTTCTGGCTCCCGAGCAAGTAACTTATTGTGTTCTACTTTATAGGCTAGTCGCGTAAGAGACGAATACGAGATGTGTTGGCCACTGGATGATATAAACGATGAGCAGAGTGTTTTCAGCTAAGGCTTGGCTAACCGGCACGGTGTTTCGTTTTCGGGGCCATGTTAATATTTCGATTTTTGCTTCTAAGACTTAAAATGGGCATTGGGTACCGCTGATGTATGCAGGGCTTGAACGAACCCAAAAATAGTGTCAGAACTCGAGTGTTAAGGGAGGGAGGGGTGCGCTTAGCTATGACGCACTTATCTTGTGCTATTGTGGTCTTTGTAGAATACAACCAACTTTTCCCTTCGAAACTACTCGAGAATTGTGTTTTGAACGCAATCACCTCTTCCATGGAGGAGTCCATCGAAGAGCCTGGTAACACCCACACTATGCTGAGGCACCTACCACGCGTGCATCGCACATCGTACAATGTACATGGTATTCTTTGGGTGGAGCGTGCACGTGACATTCTCTTTTTTTTTTTTTTTTTTGGTATGCATATTTATACTGCTACATGATCGACACGTCAAAACGCAGTGTGGAAACCGGGAGAAACAAAGGGGCCCAGAGGGCAGGGAGAAACGGGGGCACACAATGAATCGGTTAAGTACTAATAAGGCGTTATAGCGGGGCCGCGAGGCAGGAAAAGAGGGGCGGCGCCAGGTGCACGGACACCCCAGCAGCCAGTAACAACAGCCAAACCCACATTCGGACGGGGCCACGAGGGCAGAGAAAAAAGAAATAAAATAAAACAAAGTTCGTGCACTAGAAAATCAGGGGAGTAGGGGCGTGAGACAGGCAGGGTTGTCGCAGTGGGGCCCCAGAGGGGCTGGCCAGGAGCCGCTAAATGGTCAAAGCCCGCGGCTTAAGTCCCGACCGCCATACCACACTTCCTGCTTTACTTCCGCTTGGCCAGGGGTTTGTCGACCCAGCGCTTGAGGTGAACCGGTGCGCCGAAGACGAAAAGGGACGACTTAGCTAATTGGCGTGCGAGCGAGCCATCGGGATCCTCGAATGAGATCGTGAACGAGGAGTGGGCGCCAGTGATTGATGCAGGGTTGCGAATCCACCGGGGTGGCCGCGTGATTTTGATGGCCGAAATGGCCGGGTTCAGAAGCAGGGAGGCCTGCACGTCAGCCTCGGGGTAGGTAGGAGTGCCGGTCTCGGGGCGCGCAGGGACGCTAGAGACCAGCATCTTGGACCAGGGGATGTCACGTTCGATGGCAGGGGTGGGGGAGAGGTCGGTGGTAAGAGCGGCACGGGCAACAGGGAGCACAGCGGCTACGTCAGTGTCGGAGGTACCAGGGGCGAGGGAGAGGACCAAATTCTTCCTACGGTTTTGGTGGACCCCGAGGAGCCGAAGAGTCCTTTCAGCCGCGCAGGTTACACAAAGCCGATGCTGATCGCGCGCAACGATGGACATGTAACCGATGCCTATCGGCGCTCTGCGCGGACCCATGGGTTACACAGACGCGATCGGCATCGCTGCGCAGATTGTAATACGCGGAGACATATATGTAATGAGGTTTAGCACTGAAATTGTCAAACAATGACATTCCAACATAATTTGCAATACATCGGATAATTGAATTTTATGATATTAGAGAGTTATTCGTCATGACCCCTACCTATTTGCTTGGAGTTGAACAACCGTTGCTCACAAATTTGTA
>WSTK01000634.1:0-19085 GCA_019616945.1 Ceratobasidium sp. 414
CAAGGTACATCTTTCTTTCTCGGCCTGGTGCGATTGCTGAGATCAGTTTGCAGCTCGATGTGACCATTGGCACGATGAATCTCACAGACCAGTTCGAGTGGGACATCAACAACCCCGATAACTCGCCCGAGGAATTGGCCAAAGTCTCTTGTTGTGATCTTGGGCTCGGTGGCGAATTCAAGTGTGTTGTTTCTTCTCCCGTGTCTAGTTTGAGATCTGACGAGTGCTTGTAGGACTGCTGTTGCACATAGTATTCATGAGCAAGCCTCCGTGTACCAAAAGTCCCTATTCCTTGTCGGTCATCCGTTTGATGACACACCCATCGCCGATGACGAACTCCGCGCGGCGATGCTTCCACCGATCGAGCATTCCTTCCGCTTTGACCGAACACTTCTTGAGCAATTTACGCCCCAGCTCAACGTGCTCCAAGAGGGTGAGATCGAGCGCAACGAGCGTGAGCGAGAACCGGAGCTTAAGTGCGAGCAAAGGCAAAGGGAAATCCGTGTTGACACAACCTAATTCTTTTATATATATTTTTCCCGATTGCGTGGCTACCATTTGTTACTTCATTGATCACGACCTTGGCCGTATTGCTTCTGGTACATAATATATCTATATATTTTTCACTTCTCGCTGTATCTCCTGAGCTCACTAGTGGTCTCCACGACACCTAGACGACCCGCTCATAACCGCTCTGGAGCATCATACAGCTCGTGCGCATATCATTTGGTCTCGGTAGAACACGTCAATCTAATGAGCGGTCGAGAGCACCAATCACGTGCTCGAATAGGTTAGAATGCAGTCGTGAGAAAACTGACGCTCGTGAGTCAAGCCCCAAAATGGTGATGACTTGGGGTGTGAGATATAGCTTCCCGCAGTACTGTGTGGGAGTAAAATAAAAGTACTAGATCTCTTTGCAAAAGGTCAATGTCCAATGAGAGGGGAAGGTTTTTAAGGTCGGGTTACCCGAGATCGGCCAGTGTACAGACATATTGTTTGAGCGAGTCTAGGTCGTTTATTTTCATGTTTCTATAGAGTAGGGGTATGGCAGTGTTTGGCAATCTAGAGTTCAGCAAGACAGGGGCACATAACATAGAGCGGGAACAGTGGCTCGAGATAATGAGTAGAACCTCCATAGGGGGGCTCAGAGTACGAATGCTGGTAGCAGTCATGGTTCGGCGAGAACGAGCTGGTTGCCAATCACTGATGTGACGTAACCGGCCACCTGACCTGTTCCATAATATGCGAATTCAGGTACATGTATGGGGTACAATAATATAACAAGAAGGGATGCCAGACCATCTAGGAATGGTTCAGTTTCTGGATTCATGATCGGGCCCCATCAGCAGGTTGATCATATTCACCAGATCCCCACACAAATTGCTAGACAATTATTTTATGCGATAGGAAGCTGCCACTCACTAAAAAAGGTTGAAATTTAGGGGAAACACAATTATGCGTGCAGATTTACAGTTGTTATTGATGCGCAAAGATTCGGATCCTCCTAGAATAGAGTCTAACATGGGTGACCCGGGTATGCGCCGGGCTACTGACCCACGGATACGCCACTTGACCGGGAGGTTTGCGGATGGATTGGTAAGCGACCCGCAGCCACCACCCGGCTTGGACCCAACCGGGCTCACCCGTGCATACCCGAGATGCTGACAAATAGTTTGACACATAATGCATATGTACAAACTACATCGTTGCTTGGACAGCTGCGGCAACAGCAGGCACCTGGGATTCTCTGCAAGACATAGTAAATGTGAGTGACCGATCATTGCTTGAATATATGCGAAACCGCAATCATACCATAAAATATTCCTTCACACCATTGGCAGAGTTTGCGTAAATGGTTTGTATATCCCGGGAGACAGTCATCGGAGAGGGCAGCACGGTACCAGGGGCGCAACAGCTCAACCTCTTGTTGATACAGGTTGTCGGCCACAGAGTTGAAAGTCCGCTTGTTTTGCGCACAGCGGAGGGCTATGAGAACCCGATGTCGAGCCTCTGAGTAGTTAGGGAAGAAATTAGACTTTGAGGTGGAGGTTTGGGTCACCCCCCAACGTGCATTGCACGTTTGAGCCGTATCACGCAGGTTGCGAGTCCCATCGCCTGTCTTCGAGTCGGAATTGAGGCGAATGCGACGAATGGCTGTACTTGCACTCAAGCCGGAACACAAGTCGTTTCGGTTTTCCATGCTTCTCCAGCATGCGGTCAAGATATATATTGTAATGCTGATACGCTGCAGAACGCCAACTTCCGAATGATGCACCTAAATTACAAATGAATATTGCGAACCCGTCGGAGTAGCAGTGTTAGGTACACACCAATAATCTCAGGATCGCTGTATCCTCACACTTCAATGTCGGTGAGTGCATTGAGACCATGGTGGCGAGAAGCTCGAGGTCGGACCGTAGTTGTCGGAACAGCAGGCATATTAGAATTAATCTAGGTATTTGGTACAGAACTACGAAATAGCTCAGCCTCCTCCCCCGGTATTTATATGTGCATCAACGAAGTCCACCGAACATCTAAGCCAGCGCACCGACGTGCGCTCGATGGCGGGATTTATTAGCCATTGCTGACTCATGACTATAGAACCTCCCGTGACTCTCCAGCTCCCGCGGGTGTAATTTGAAATTCTCCCGGGCTATCCGCGCTCAAGCCCGGTTCACACCCGCGGATAGATCCCGAGCGATACCGTGGTAAGGCCGTCCCATGTTAGACCCTATCCTAGAACCTGCTATAAGGCGCTCATTGGCAGGTTTCTTAGCCTGAAAGTAACAAATAAGAAGATATGATGGTATAGACTGATGGGGAAAGTGAACGAAGCAGACAGGGTTGATATTCGAAGATAGTTAGACCAAGTCATGACGTTCATCAGGAATAGAATATTCAACTGAGGTCAATGGGCACATCGGATCATAAATATGTCAGGCACGATACGAGTCATATCAAGAAAGCAGTGCATGCTATGCATCAGAACGGTAATATCAGTTAATCAATTTTCTCAACAGAATTTGTGAACTCTGGCCGACAAACGGAGTCTAGCTGACGATCGCTGGTGATACTACGTACTCGCCGTCCGATAATATGCGACATAAATTGATATTTCACCCCTAAACTTACATTTACCCAAAGAGGGAGTTTGTGGGATGCCGATTGCGGAGGAAGCACAATCATTACTTGGCCGAGATGGGACCGGGGCGTGTCACGTTCTCCTGGCCTCCTCCAGAGGCCAACCACCGAGGTCCGCACCTGCTGCGGCCTCGTGGTTTTCGTTTTCACACTGTTCCACCCTTGCCGCTGCTTCACGCACATCTGGGCACGCGCATACATACTAAGTCTAGTACCTCACCTAAGCCTGCGATCCCCACGCTCGCAGTCTGGCAACCTGACCAACACTCTTGCCATCTTCGGCGGCTTGAGTTCTCCCGCATGCACTGCGGAAGCTAGACTTCGGCGTTGTGTCATTCGACATCCAAAGCGCAGCCCGAGGTCCCGAACCAAGGTTGAGTGAGCAAGCTTGCTGTTTTGAGGCGAGGTCAAGCAATGTATCAAGTTCCGTCTGGGGTCCTACTAAGCTTCTACTGCGCACCACCCTTAACCCATGGTCAGCTCGACGGAATGATCAGTCATCAGACGATTTTCGATGACACCCCTCGCTGACATCTGGAGGTGTGGTGGGGGAGGTCCGTGGTCCGGTGGGATGGTTCTGGCACCAGAAGGAGGTCGTCAACGAGTATATAAATCCTGCACATGCTGCTCGTCACCCCCACTCATTTTCCCCCCTGCTAAAATTTACTTCCCATTTTTCCTTCAACTTCAAAATGGTGACTGTCAAGATCTACGGAGTACGTCTGTTCGGGTTACGACGCATAGCCCTGTCTAATCACATGCCATGTATAGGCGACCCTGTCGACGTGCACCAAGCGCGTCATGACGATATGCAACGAGCTTGGTGTCAATTATGAGATTTCTACCATAGACTTCTTCAAGGGCGAACATAAAGCTCCGGAGTATGTTGCCTCGAAGCATCCGTTTGGCCTCATCCCCGTCCTCGTCGTGAGTCTATCCCAGCACAATAAGATTATTTCGTACTAAAAATAGTTATATTGTACGTCAGGATGAAGACGGCACTCAGCTATTCGAGTCTCGCGCCATTTGTCGCTACCTCACCGCCAAGTATGGTAAGGACTCTGGGCTCATGCCCCCCTCGAGCGACTTCAAAGCCTATGGCTTGTTTGAGCAAGCGGCTAGCATCGAATACTCCTTGTTCGATGCGGCTGCAAGTGGGCTAACCTTCGAACGCGTCTTTGCCAAGTACGGATTGCCTTTCATTTATCGTTTCAGCGTACTGATTTACTTTAACAAAGGGCTCTCGGCGTTGAGGGCAACGAGGCATTTGCCACAAAGCACACCAAAACACTTGAGGACAGGGTGGAAGGCTATGAGCGTATCCTCTCGAAGCAGAAATACCTCGCCGGAGACGTAAGCCGATATTCTTGCATTTTGCCCAATCCTGAAATACTTACATTGTTCGTGCCAGAAAATCACCCTCGCCGACTTGTTCCACCTTCCGTATGGCACGTTTGTTAACCAAATATCGCCCGATATGATGGCCTCAAAGCCGCACGTCAAGAAGTGGTGGGATGATATTAGTTCGCGCCCGTCGTGGACCAAGGTGAAAGACTTGTAGAAACCTGTGGAGTAGTTCTATCGAAGAGTGTTCGATGAATGAATCATACAAACATTTATCTGCTTCGCTTGACGTCATAATATTCAGTGTGGATCAGTGAATGTTTCAGGGCTCGCTGGCCTGCGAGAGGTGATCAACTGTGCCAGGCTCCTCCAGTGTGGTTCAGGAATACTGGTGCCAATCAATCTTCCGGCTCAGTTCTAGCCACGAGGGCATGCTCTTGTCTGATGGCTCGTGGTAGTTTGCTGAGATTGCTCGAATCTAATGAGCTACTCTTGGCGAACGTATATACAGAGGCACCGTATTCAGAGATTGCCACCCTTCGGTTCAACCCGCATATACCCACGGAATCGGCGAGTAATCCTCGGAGTGACCGTGCACCGGGATCGGCAGACCAATGTTCTTAGCCGGTTGAGTTACCGTTTGCTTATTCCGCACCAAATGAAGTAGGATTACGCCACCCTCAAATTGCTGTACGAATGATAGGATACGTCAACATACGTGTACTCTAGAATCGCTTGCACCTCCACTAGGAAGCAACGTGCGTACAGTTGCTGATCAATTATCTTCGTAACCTCCGTGTTGAATCCACGCGCTGACTAATATGAGGGCTGGAATCTAATCCCAAAGAAGCATAGCCTTCAGTCACCAAATGCGACAAGACGGTGGAGGCGGGAGAAGGTATGGGTGAGGCGATGCACACACAGCCACAGCCGAGGGGCTTTCACCGCCGCTTCGCAGACATGAATAATTGTGTGCCAGTTTGCCACAGCCACTCTCAATCTTTCCTGGCAAACAAGGTTCATTCGAAGAGTTCAACATGCAGTATATTTATATTCAAATAGCAACATCTACTCATGCTCACACTGCTTGCTCGGCCTCCTGGCACTAATTAGCCAGACTCGCCATCGAGCAACTTCCTGACCTTCACCCTTAACTCCCATTCGCCACACCTAAGCATCCACAAACAGCTGCCGTCGTCTGCCGGCTTTAACCTTACCACCGCCCTTGCGACTTCGCTATCTGGACTCTCGCTCGGCGACGGTATATACGCAAACACCTCTTGCCCTTTGCCTTTGACCAAAATGTTAGTAATCAGTAATGCTCATCGAGTCAAATGCTTACCTGCATTGGCGCCCTCTTCAACCGCAACCTTCTGTGTCACAAACCCGACCCCCATCTCCCGCAGCATCCTGCCCATATCATTGGGCAATCGCTCGCACCACCCTCGCAACGTCTGCCTCCCCAACGCCGTATCTCCGTCTGCGACATCAAACGAGCTCCATATCGCGTCGGCATCGACAGGTGCAAGGTCCGACCCACTCAGCCGAGGAGAAGTCATAACTGCGGTATGGTATCGAGGAGAGGATATGGCCGTCGAGTCTGATGTAAGGTCCGTGGCGCCAGCGACGAGCGAGTTGGACATATTGAGCGTCCCAAACTCGGTCTCTGCTCGGAACGGTGACTCGACAGCGCTCAGTGTGATCAAGTCTGCGTCTGGGTTGGGTAGCTCGTCTCGTCCAGCGGATGTCTTTGGTGTCCCGTGAATGTCGAGTCGCAGGTGGCTGACAGATTCGCTCAGCCTCGCCTTCCCCTTTGCGTTACGTCTCTCGTCTGCAGCTTGTAGCACCATTTCTCCGGCCAAGTCCTCGCCTTCTCGGACGAATGGTGAATCGCCGGATATAGATGAGTCACCACTTTCGCGATGGAATGGTGACTGGAGTGCGGGTCGGATGCGGCGAGGGGCGGGTTGTGGTGGAGCGTACGCATCGTATCGGAGTGCAGGCGAGTTGGAGAGGGAGACGGTGGAGAACGTGGGGGAAATCACTGGGCGGCTGGTAGTAACTTTGGGCGGCTGAGACGGGGAAACGACTTGTTCAAGAGTCGGTTGTGGGTTGGACGAGTTGCGTGACAAGAGAGCTTGCAGGAACTCGGGCAACTTTGTGGTTCAAATTAGAACGACCCATCGGTTGGTCAAGATGTTCGAGAGACACTTACCGGACTTGCGGATGTCTCAGCGACAACCTTTCGCAATAGATCTAAATCTTTCGCATACCGAACAAATAATTCGCATCTCTACGAACCATTAATAAGGATAAGCTAGTTGTAGCGGTTTAACTAACCCTCCGAATATGTCGCCCTAAACCAGCGCCTTGGCTGAACGCCTCAACGCGTGTAATTGAAGTTTGAACATCTGCGCCTTGATCGAGCCGAGGAATGAGCCGCAGGGCCGCAAGTAATAATACTTCTTGCATCCCGGCTAGTGATCCACATAATTTAGGCTTCTAAAGTTGGACCACCTATTAGAAACTCACCGCCCTTCCCATTAAGCAGCCCTAATAACACATCTACAGCCCGTCGCGCGCTAGTAGTAATATCGTTTGAGGTAGTCGCAAATAACAAGATCGCGGTGGAGTTGGTTGCCAGGAGAGTCGAGCTCGTTTCTGCGCTAGCTGACGAGGAACCAATGGCAAAAGGGGATGGTAATGAGATTGGTGACCTTCCAATTCGTTCCAACATCTCGTTCGCAAACCCAGATCGAAAGGCCTGATCACCTGTTATGGAGAAATCAGGCACCACCATCCAGAAATCACAAAACCTTTAACTCACTCTCGTGCAGAACAGATACGACACCCCCTACCAATTTCTCATCTACACCGCCCTTGGCAGGGTCCTTGTCTAATATCCTCCCCACACCGTTGGCGAACCCTATTCCACTATTGGCGTATAAAAACGAAATAACCTCAAGCGCCTCGCCCGGCTGTTGTTTCGTGCTCGGCGCGGACGGCGGGGGAGTAATTAATTGTTCGAGATACGCGTGGAGGAGTTGAGGGTCAACGCCGTACAATATACGCATCGTCTAAGATCAGGAGGTCAGCATATCAAAGGCGGCTACGTGGATAAAGGGCGGCTTGGGACATACGAGCTGGCGAAGCGTGTTGTCCGGATCTCCCAACCCTCTCATAATTGCTCCAACTTCCCACTCGTCCAATACGGGAGGAATCGT
This sequence comes from Ceratobasidium sp. 414, assembly GCA_019616945.1. Lineage (NCBI taxonomy): Eukaryota > Fungi > Basidiomycota > Agaricomycetes > Cantharellales > Ceratobasidiaceae > Ceratobasidium > Ceratobasidium sp. 414. The sequence goes on from WSTK01000634.1 coordinate 7,710, forward strand.
ATTCTCAGCTCCATCGAGAGGCACACCAGCCCATAAGCGCGCATCCAGAGCGTGTAAACAGGCCAAGCCCGCCCGTCGTTCAGTCGGGTCACGAGATACGAGAAGCGAACGAATGACGAGGACCGGGTGGCGCGTGGTGGATTTGGATTGAGGCGGCCTTGGGCTGGAGGAAGGCGATTGAGGGGTTTGGATATCAGGCTGCAAGAGAGAATGGAGGAGAGGAATCGGCAATGCACCGAGGAGGCGGAAAGTTTGGAGGACTTGGGGGGACGCTGATCAAATAATTAATGTGGAAGAATGAACATGGACTTATTAGAGCTCACCAGGTCGTTCCGCGTATGAACGGATTAATCGGATAGCAAGTTTGGCAACGTCAATTATTATACTTCAGGTCACGATGGCGAGCCAGGATGCGTCATCGCGCAGAGGAGTTTGGGACGAATTGAGTCGAACGAAGTCCAAAATAGTAATAATAATATGACTCACCTTTCTGGCAGCAACTCCTTCCCTGGTGCAGTGACCGCGCTCTGTAGCGTCGAGACAAGCGAGGTAACGAGCCGAGGAGATCTATGGTTCTGCTGAGAATGGCGTTTACCCTTTCCAGATCCAATAATCGTCTTTTCCAAAAGCGCCGCAATAACAGGTATCAAATCATTGGAAACTAGAGCACCCGACTAGGACCAAATATGCTCCTCAATGGGTTTATCAAATGAAACGAGCAGCAACGCACCTGTAACAACTCCCTGGCTGCAGTCAACAGAGCGTCGACAGCGCCAACCTCGTCCGACCGAACATAATCCTCCCTTGCGGCGCGAGTCAGACGACGCATGATCGTAGGTTTGTGATGAGATAGATGGGTGTCCATGGGGCGGGGGCTGTCGGTCGGCAATACCTGCAAAGACGAGTCGAGAGCCCGGAGAACGAAAACCGCACGACGCCTGATATTTTGCCTTCACCGAAACACCTACGAGTTAGAGTAGTTCGGGGAGGAGGAGGTGCCGCGTACGATTTATGCGAGAGCAGAACCTCTAGGCGAGGCGCGACGGCCGGCGCAAGAAATTCGCTCGGACACGCAATGATAAAGTCCATTGCTAGTACGATGCGCGCCTTCTCTTCACTTTCGATCTCCTGTTAAAACTGTGCAGATCAGTAACGTGGAAGCCCGACGATATTAGCAAGAACGAACCTTGCGAACAGTGTTGACCAACATGAGCTGGAGAGGATGATCTTGAGGCATAAACATGGCACAAAATGTGAGACCTGTTTATCCGTCAAGTCAAAGAGTATAGTATGACTGCAGATAAACTTGCCTATTCGACGATGTTTGACAGCTCGTCCGGTGGCGGCGAGGTTGACCGCAGGCGAAAGCGCAAACTCTAGATCCGCAGCAGACACAACTCGTACCGTCGCAGCCGTATGACAATACATCAACACAACCAATTCTTCATACGTGTCTACCTAGCACGATCCTATAAGCACTCGTCAACGCCACTTCGAGCGACTCACCAGCCCTCCGGCAACTTTTGCCCTAATTCGGTCTACCTCTACCCATACAGCTGCATCAGCTTCCTGTACGCTTGTTGCATTTTCGACCTTATGAGTGAGTGCATAGTGGTGTCGGCTGACGGCTGCAGACTTGATGTAGCTGTCCATGGAGCCTGGCGGGAGGAAGCGCCCGGCTGGTCCGGACCGATGGACTGCAGGGTCCTCGCGTGGCTCGGCTGATTTGATTGGTTCAACCATTTTCAAAAGGATGATACGAATACAGATACAACATAGAAATACAAGGAAATTACAATACAGCCCGAAATCAGGCCAAAAAGCCGACTTCAAGTCTGGGATTCAATGTCTTTTATTGAAACCTGGGGAGGTTCTTGGACGATACCGAATTCCGTCTTGTCCTCGACGATGATAGCAGGGCCAAAAGTGGAGTGGCTGGCATTGAAAGTGGTGTGTACTGTGGACGGGAAGGTTATTTCATCATGGCCGGTCGTAACAGCAGTGCCATTGACCAGCCTCTTCGCCCTGCAGACGAACAAAGTTGAATATTCTACTCTCGTCGGGCTGGCCATGAGAACTCACCAAGTACTAGTCTGACGCCTCGGCTTTGGCGCAGGTGGTTTGAACCCAAGGAGAGCGACGATCCGCCAAAATACAGACTTGTAATGCCTGATCGCCTCTCCCGGCAGCCCAAAGAACATAAAAAACACAAACGCACAACCAGGAACAGACCAGCGGCTCAGTTCCAGACTTGTTTTTGCGCCCGGTTGGGCCTGAAGGATCGCTTGTGGAAAAGTGAAAACTTGAGTAATCGTCGAGTGTGTGTCTTTCCAGGATACCCAGGGGGAGAGTGGGTATAGGACCATATCGGAGATTAAAAAGTAGAGTGCGAGTGGAAGGGCAAAGGACATATTTGTAATGGCCACAGCCATGAGACGGAAGAACCGAGACACGGTGAGGTCGGACCCTGATTCGGACAGAACTCTGGAAAACTGTCGGCGCCGCTTGATAAGAGCAAGAATTGTAAGACCTAAAATTATTCAGCGCGTGTCGCAGGCAGGAGCCACCGGATCGACATACCGGCGTAAATGAACGAGGCAAATGAAATGAGTACCGGCCATATGAGCGTCATCGGGGCGGCCAGAAGCGTATTTTGAATCGCTACGACCACACTCAGAATAACTCTCTCGACTGCAAATGAGACTTACATGGCCAACATCCAATGTCTTCTATAATACTATACCGACCAAATTGTACGACATAGTCTGTAATAAGATATCAGGATTGACTCGCATTGAATGAGAAAGGCACTCACATAACACCATAACCAGGGCAGGAAGACCAAGGCCAAGCACCAAGTCTATTATCATATTTTTTCTTCCCTGGGACGATTCAACAAAAGCAGCAAAACAGCCCAAAGTTGGCTTACCGAGTCACAAGGATTAATTCGCCTGGCAGTCGCGATACGATGCAACTGGCGCTGGATACACAACGAAGCTGCCGTGATCCCCACACTGAGAGCGAGGAAAAGTCTCGAGGCTGAAATCCAAATGAGCATATCTCGTGCTAAATCGAGTAGATTTTATTCACTGATATCACACCACACCGGGGCCGAGTCATCCATATTCCCAGCCCACACCACCGAATTGATAAAAGACATCAAACATCCGGTAAGAGTCCAGCAGAGATACAGCAGAGTCCCCGTGTTACGTGCTTGCCAGTGCCACGGTAGGGGCAAGATACAAAGTACGGCCCCAAAGGCACAAAATACAGGAAATGCTGGGTCGCGCATGTCAGAGGAACAAATAGACAAGCAGGAGGATCCTAAGATCAGCCAGCATCTTTACTCGAGTATTAATATCCTGTCTCCCTGGCGGATAGAGTTAACAAAGGATCGACGTCGAACAAAAGAAACGTATCAGACCACAAGGGTCTACGATGTGACACGTGATGGCCGCGCCATGTTGTGGAGTCGCTCATGTCCAGCCGTCATGATCTCATTTCTCAAACAAAAAGATTGATCAGATTCGAAATGAAACACCAGTCTTCTGACCCATAAGAGTAATGTGGATGACGATAAACGGAGCCGACGGTGATACCGGACCTCGGGCTCGACTGATGCAACCACAACGAATGCGCGTTCTGCGCCTGAAACCTCTTTGACCCTCTACCAAGAAGTTCGCAAAAATCCGAGATGACCAACAGAAAACACCACCCCTGGCCGTCGAAGACTCCTCAACACCTCGAACGCGAGACTTATACGGTCATTCACAGAACAACATGAAAAAGGAAGACTGAGGCTACATCCAAATCTATCGCGTACAGCCCCAAAATACAAACAAACAAGGCACAATGATATCAGTCCTCGAGCTTTACAGTGTGATCAACGCAACCGCAACAAATGCGCGTGTTGCGCCTGAAACCGATTTGACCCCCCACCAAGGACCGAGATGTCCAACAGAGAACGCAATTTCTGGCCGTCGAAGATGCACAATACCTCGCTTTATGCCTCCGGATCTACGGTCCTCCAAGCACTGCCATCGTTAATCGGAAGGCACAGTTACCAATTACCACAACGACCGTCTGCATAGCGCTATTTTGTACATTGCGTGCATTAGTATAGGGTACTGGTGTCTGTAGTTTTACTTAGGGGGTGTGCCCATGCTACCTCCGCTATTTCCGCTGGGTTGACATTAGTGAGCACCTGGCCCCGGGGCCCACAAGTAATGTTTCTTTGTCGAATCACAGGACAGCAGTTTTGTTGGTTTAGAACTGGACTGTTTACAACCATGCCATCGGATACCATTGGAGTCAAGTGTACAATTACATCTTTGCGGATACATCACCACGACGGATCTATCCCATTCGGCACAAACACTTTACTGCCCCAGGTGGATGTATGGCGCCCACCGTGAATATGCTTCAACTCCTACTTGATCTCGTAAACATCCCGCCGCATAGTGCAGCGCCCTGGCCGCATTCCTTCCGTCCGGTACTCCATCCTTAAGCATGTACTCATAAAATCTATCCGCTACAAGCGGAGCATCCTCGTCAACAACCGGCCACATTGTTGCAACCACAGTCCTGTACCCAGCCATGACCATCCCAGCAGCAAGATGCATAGATTCCTCGGAAAGCACCCTGTCACCAGCAGCTGTTTGACAAGCAGATAGAAAAGCGAGGTCCGCATTCTTGAAGTGCTTCTGAGCGATTGTGGCCAAGTCGAGCGGTCCATCGTGTAAATGGAAGGCGCTGGCGGTCGGGTTCGTGGGGTTCTGGCTCGCGTGGCATGCAAGGTGAACCCAGCTGTACTTTTCCATCGCCTCCAGCACACCTTCGCGTGTTGCGCGTTCCGCTTCCAGACGCATTGTTGGTGCCTGCGTAGCCTTTTGGGCAATGTTGTCGAGTTCTTGTGTTGTCCCAGGTAGAGGCGAGAAGCCAGGGGTCGAGGCTTGACCAACCGTGAGAAGGCCAGAGAACGTGTCTTGTTCGGGTGGTGAGACAAGCAAAGCACTCAAAGTCGGTGTGTAGGAGGAAACGGCATAGTGGAATAGTGAGCTATCGGGCTTGCTGTAATCGCCAGCGGCGTGGAGCGGGAGAAATGAGAGAGGGCCGGTGGTACACCATGTAATACGAGGCAGGCCGCTCAACGGCAAGACCTTCTACTGGTGAATTAGATAAACCTAGTTTAAGTAGCCGACATGGGTACGCACAGTATATCCAAGAAAGTCAAGCACAGGCTTGGCTATATCAGCCCAGAGCATACATAGCGTTTCACGCTTGTTGTTAGACTTGGGTTGCTTGATGAACTTGCGATCTGCCCGAGCGCGGTCCTGATGCTGGCCTCGTACTAGTTCTCCAGACGCCTGGGCTACTCGGCAATGCGACAGACTGGGCAATGGTATGCAAGTGATATCCCTGGCTTCTGGCCGCACCACAAGAGCGGCACAACCCTTCTCATGAACAATGACAACGACTAATGCGCCATTACGGGTCGCTGCCTCTATAAGCTCGGTTGCCCTCCTCGGAGCCAAAAAGTCGTTCATCCCGGGAAGCGACTGGGCACGATGTATCAGCTGCTCCCACCTCTCCACAAGACGGCGATAGCGTTGGGCAGACTCCTCATGTTGCGGTTCGGTGTCGGCTTGCTGGAACATAGATGACTTGAGTCCTGGTGAACTCTGGATTTGGCTTGCGACATCTTCAAGCTCCTCGGCGAGCAAGGCATCAACGGCTTTCAGACCGCCGAGAGGACTACGGAGCTGGAGCAGCTGGTTCCAGACAACAGACCGACCTTGCTCGAGCCACTCGAGCGCCTGGTCGCATGTTTGGAGCCCGATTGCAGCCAACGCAGCCACTAGCGTAGCGCTAGCAACCTTCGTGAGTTGCTGGTAACGATTGTGAGTGTTCATTCCAAGCCAAACGACTTGAGGGATCAATGCCATTAAATGCTGAAACCCTTCGAGAGATGGTTGGGGTTGATACTGGTAAGAATGCGTGGCCCAATCATATGCTGCTAGGGCTTTCTCTCTTGGGTCGCTCGCGGATGAGTGCGCGGCCCGCTTGAAGCATTCAATCGAGTTTGATATGTCCACAGGGTCCTGCGAGCGATTAAATCGAAGCGAGAGAAAGTGCCCGAGGGTGGTCAGCCTTTCAGTTCCTTCATAGTGATCATCGGGCATGACTGAGGTTGCCAACCGCAGGTAGTCAATCGCTAGATCCAAGTCCTCAGGTAGGTTCTGACACTCATACCGAGTTTTGTATACCACGCCGAGGTTGCTCAGAAATTGATGTCTCCTAGGGTGGTCTTCGGGTGCGTGTGATACTGCGTGTTGCTGATGTTGGATTGCCAGATTGAGATCCGACAACTCCCCTTGTCCCAAATATCGCGCGTGATACGAGCCTCCCAGATTGGTGAAGTATTCTGGTATGTTTTGGTCGCCATCGGGGGCAAGCGTTACTACCTGACTGTGGAATTTGATAGCTATCTCCAGGTCTGTAAGCTGGCTTCCTTTCACATAGCGTGTGTAATGCATGGTGCCCAAGTCGCTCAAATACGTTATCTTGTCAGGATGGCCGTCAGGTGTGAGTGACGCTGCTTGACGTAGATATTCAATTGCCGCATCTGAATCTGGGGTATGGCTCAAGCGGCCGAATCGGATTCGGTGTGAGGCGCCTAGGTTGCCTAGTAGCACAGGCCGGAGTCGGTACCCATCAGGTGTGAGATGTAGTGCTTGACTGCCACATGTGATTGAGTCATCAAGGTCTGCAAGGTGCCCCAGACGTTCGTAGCGAGCCCTATAACTGACACCTAGGTTCTGCAGATACCAGGGTTTTTGCAGGTGTCCGTCAGGCGTCAGGGATATCGCCCGGCGGTGGTGTTCAATTGCCATGTCGAGGTCTGGCAAGAGCCCCTGTCGCTGATACCGATACCCGTAAGCACCGCCCAGATTAGCCAAATACCCTGGCTTGTCTGGGTCGTCGTCGGATACGAGTAATATGACCTGATTATCGTACTCTATCGCAACGTCCAGATCTGAGATATCTCTCAGCTGCGTATACCGGACCTGATGCGAGGTGGCAAGGTTGTCCAAACATCTTGGCTTGTCCGGGTGATCCTTGGTGGAAGCTAGATTCGCTTGGCGATGGTAATGGATTGCTGCGTCGAGGTCTGCGATTTGTCCTTGATGCTGGTATCTATAGCGGTATGCATTACCCAGGTTACTCAATCTGCCTGGCCTGTCGGGGTGGTTGCCGGGTGTCAGCGATTCGGCCCGAGTGTAGTGCTCAAGCGCCAGTTCAAGGTCCGGCATCTCCCCTAGATGTTCAAATCGCATTAGGTATGCAATGCCAAGATTGTTGATATCTCCTGTGCTCGCTGGGCGCCCATCACAGCTAGACGACATCGCCTGAGTCAAGCATTCTAGTGCACGGTCTAGATCTGGTAGTTTTCCTGTTGCCTTAAATCGCACCAGTAGGTTACTGCCCATGTCGCTCAGTATCGCTGGCCTCTCGGTGCTTGTACGCGGTATGTGCGACATTGCCTGAGTGTAGCACTCGGTTGCCATCTCCTCATCTTCTAATTGGCCCAGTTGTTGATATCGGTAGTCGTACGATTCGCCGAGAATCACGAACATCCTTGCGGCCTGAATGGAGGATGTACCTTTTGTAACCCCCAAGCGCGCCATATAAGCCAGGAATTCAGGCAGGTTGTGTTTTGTCAGAGTGGTGCCGTGTGTTCCGATGCGCAGAAAGTACAGCTGAGCCAGCTGGTTAAAGACAGAAAAAACGTTACCAGATACGCCGCGTGGGATTTTAGTAGCTATGCTGCGGTCGCGCGATAGGTCCAATAGTACAAGTTGGATCCAATCCACCAGCCAGGTGTGAAACGATTTGACGGATCCAGGTTCCTGAATTTGCTGGCATTAACTTGCGCCCAAGATAGTAGAGTAATTGATATTTTCTATTCACCTCGTCGTCTACTGTATTGCTTGATGGCATTCCCGAGTTCTGGTTACTGCTGATCATCGACTGATTATATGGTTATGCGTTGAGTATGTGGGTAGACTTGGCTTCGGGGTCCCACTCACGCTATTGTCCTGAGAGATGTCCTGAGAAATCTGCTTAGCATCACATACGGGCGTAACACAATGATTTAAGCGGTCCTTACTGGGGGTATGATGGGGGGCGGGTTGGGTTCTGTATGCGGTTCCATTGACTCGAACCTTGTCAGTGCTTTTGAAACAAGCTGGAGGGCTGCGCCGGTTCTCGTGCTGTTGCGGTTGTGGAGGAGATAACAGGGAAACACCGAACGCTTGTCATGAGCCTTCTGGCTCTTTTATGATCCAGACCGGTCGGTTTTTGCCGGCCTCCATCCGGGTTTAAGACGTATTAAGACAGTGGCCCCAGGGACGAAGGATGGGCAAAGGGATGAGCAGGCCTACATTTCGAGACAGGCGGTGTCTTGATCCCGGGCTTTCGTTCTGAACTGGCGCCCGAGGGCTATCAGCACCGAAGGAAAAATGGGTGACGCGTAGGGATGAGCAAAACCGTAATCCACTTTGAGCAGGTGGCGAGCGTGGGGAAGTCTCCGAGGGATATGAACTCAAGTGAGCCACAGCGTCAAAAAGTGGAAAAGATCGGCAGATGGTGAAAATGGTTGAAAGGGGCTGTGTGCCACACTGAGGTGGAGGCACACAGCCCATTTGTGGCACACAGCCCCTTCTTCGACGAAGGAAGAGCGAGGCGCCATCGGAAACATCCGAGATAACTAACTGAGAACACCATTTCTGGCCGTCGAAGATAGCTCAACACCTCGCACGCGAGGCTTTATATGGTCATTCACAGAACAACATGAAAAAAAGAAGACTAAGAGTACACCCAGATCAATCACGTACAGCCCCAAAATAAAAACAAACTAGTTCACTCCATGCGAGCCTTGCGAACACGAACCAGACGATGCTCGGCAGGGACAATCACCGAACGCTTCGACGACTTGGGTTCGCCGGTTGTCGAATTGCCGGTACTGGCCAATTTGTTCGAAACGGCGGAGGCTCCGGTTGACTTGAATAGAGCGGGACCGGGGAAGGGGTATACATAGTCCTTCTTGAACAGATCTGGCACGAACAAGCTCTTGTCATTGGGGGTGTAGCCGCCTGGGAACGAGACGGTCTGCGCGGAGATGGCCTGGACGGACATGGTCAATCCGCGGCTCCACAAAATGATAAGAGACATACTTTGGGAGAGGCAGATCCACCGCCAATGCGAAGCTGGGTACACGCCGGGTAAAACTGCGCTCCATTCTTCTTTTGCGCAAAGTGGAGTGCAATCAGCTCATGGCGCATAATGTAATCGCCGGCAGGCAGGCCCGCTGGGAGCGTCAAAGTATAGGATCTGCCGTCCTCTACGATCCACTATTAGTTTAGTCGAATAGCGCAGAAGCAACCGAAAACTCACTAATGCTAGCCTGAACCCATCCCGACCCCGGACCACCAGTCTGCCCAGTCTGCGCAATCTTGAAAAACTTGGCATTCTTCGTATCAAACTTGTCCGCCGTCTGCCCAGCAGGAACCTGCGCGAGGTACGTCATAATCGGCCCAAGCGTATGCCCCCACTACACCCGGAATTACTCTCCGTAAGCCAACCAAAAAAGGAAATATCAACAACAAAAGACGCACGTTCTTGTTCTGTTGACTTTTCCAGCTGATCGTCACTTTGTCTCCTGGGTTGGCAGCGGCGACAAGGGAAGCTTTCGCGGCGCCTATCCCACAGTTCATGTTGGCGTCCGTGGCGCTGGTGATGGGAAAGGTGGTGGTGATCTTGCGGACCGGGCTGGCGGCGTTCTTGTTGGAAAAGGGGAATGGACCGCTGAACGTCTTGCCCCCGATGGTCATGCCTAGAGGTTGAGGCAAACAAGATCGAGGTCAGCGAGAGCAAACTCTGGTGAGGATGTACGTACTCTCGATAAAACCATGTGCAGAAACGCTGGCCACAGCAGCGAGAGCGAGGACAGAGTTGACCAACATAATAGAAAGATAAACACAATGAGAGAGGTGGTGTAGGGAATGTGGGTCTGGCCGGGCAGACGACGAGCGATGAAGGGGAGAGAAAGAGGTTAGCCAGTTGGACTCGGATCCACAATCTTTTATGCCTCCGGATCTATAGTCCTCCGAACACCGCCACCGGTGATCGGGGTGTAGATTTGCAAATTGTGAGGCACGTCTTCGGTTGTCATGTGCAACAACTTCGATACATGTGAATTTGCCCACAATGATCTCTCGGGCTAACGGTTTACATGAAAATGGTATATCGTATGTTTATATCCTAATCAGCTATCCCGCCAAATCTTGTCACTAAAATACGATGGGCTTAAATCCCAACGTGAATGTATGGTGCCCAACACTTGTATGCTTTCACCCGGCTCTCGCAAGCAACCCACAGCGTAGTGTAGCGCTCTTGCCGCCTTCCTGCCATCCGCGACCCCATCTCTCAGTATACACTCATAGAACCGATCTGCAATCCGTGGAGCATCCTTGATTTGAACCTAACCCGCTCGTTCTGCCGGCAGAGGAGGGCCAATTCATCACTGACCAGCTCCAGCTCGATTTGCCCGCGGTCACCAAGGCTCTCAATGACAAGAAGAACGAGAACTGGCTGGTGAACAAGGTTGGACGTGACAAGGTCGAGGTGAGTTTTCGAAAATTCGTTCTGAATCAGAGCTAACGAGCGGGTGGTGAATAGCACGGTGTCAAGTCGGGTGCGAAGAGGCGGTCTCTGGCACACCACCACAACTAGGTTTGGGTATTACAGAGGGGGGGAGGGTTTTTTTTTTCGCCTGGAATATGTCGCTGGATCATGCCCTCATGATATGGCAGACCACGTCTATATGGACACAACTGGTGCAGGTTTAGTCTGCGTCTCTGATATAACATTATATTTGTTGTTATTTACTCAAAACGAATGTTCAAATCAATGCCAAGTATGAGTTTCCTTTTTCACTGCGCTGGATAAAGGGACATATAAACGTGGAAGGCACAACGTCCTTTGTATAGCCACAGGGGCCAACCCGGAACTTACAAAATGGGGTAGGGAAGATTAGGCACAGCCAGCCCTGACGAGGTCCGATTAGCGTCGCCGATCAAACTCAGCCCTTTTGAGTGCATAAAAGGAGTCTACCTGCTAACCCTCGACCTGACCTCCCGTGCTAATCTACAGAATATCTACGACGACTGAAACTAATTCATGACCGACCGGAGGACCCCGGCCAATTTCGATAGATGTCTGATATGGAAAATCCTAAATTTCCCAGGTTGTGGCCCGGTCAGTTTGGCTGGATTTTGGCCCGGCGCGGGTACAGCTCAGATTTTCCGGCGGTTT
>WSTK01000635.1:0-19083 GCA_019616945.1 Ceratobasidium sp. 414
GTCTATGGACTAGTGGGTGCCTAAATCATGTTTCTGGACTGGTTAATTTGCAGGACGTGTCACAAGTGCCATCAGGCTTCCCTAGAAGTCCAAAGTCCAGCCAGGACTTCGGCTACGTCCTGTGACTTCCCACAGTGACTCTGAACCTCGCATGTGCCATCCGGTTTGCCGAACTGACGGTTCGCATGTAGGTTGGACAATGGACGATGATGGGTGGGTAGTCACCGGCGATTCAAAGCTACTTATATGGGTCCCTCCCGATCTGAGGCTTGTTCTCCTACGCCTCCATAATGTCGCAGTGTTATCTAGGCACGGTTTCCTTCAGCTTGATTTCGGTCGCACCAGGATTGGAGACCACTGGCGAGAGCATTTTCAGCCTGAGAAACGTCGAGTTGTGACTGAGATGGTTGTATAGTTTTGTGCTTTGTTAATTTAAAGGGATCAATTCACAAATAGGCTCCGTGATTTTCTGACCCTACTTAAAGCTCGCAGGTAATATGATCGTAGGCTTTACAAGTTGAAAGCCATACTCCTTGACTGGCCCGATCCTATTGTCTGTTGGTTGTTGTATTGCTACCACGCGCGCCCAATTTCGAAGATTTGAGAAGCCAGATTGGCCAACGAGCGTTCAAGACATACGGCTCGAGCCGTAGGAGGATCTGACAGGAGTAGCAAGGTCCTGAAGAACTTAATATGAGCCTCGTGGTTGGATGGGTAGTCCATGACTGAAATGCACCGTTTCAGGCCCAGGCCTACCTTTAGGCATTTATTATCGCCAGTATACATATGATCGGGGGACTTCACTATCTATATACTGCACTTCTGGGACGTTGAGTTGGGACGTTTGGTTTTGCACAGGAAAACTACAAATAAATTTCAACTGGATAGCCTTCGCACCTCTTCGGCAAACCCCTTTTCAGACGCATGTTTCTCTATCCCTTCCCCCACGGTCCATTTGACAAACTCCAAGACTTCGATCCCTTCAGAACCAGAAGACTCCGCCGATGTCAACCCTTTCTCCCTTGCCCAGTCGATTAAAGCCGTGCAAACAGGAGCTTCGGTTCCGCCTCCAGGTTTCATCATGAACGGCTGTGCATATAATGAAGTTGATGACGCATCACCCACATCTCCCTCACTTCCACTCCACTCCCCGACCCTATCTGCGTTTAGCCCAACGACCTGCCTGGCTAGAGCTCTTCCCACTGTGCGTACTTCATTATCGCCGCCTCCAGCTATGAACTGGGGCAGGTTCTTGGATTTGAGAGCCAACGCAACCAACGTCCCAATTTTACCCGCTTGGGGTTGGGTCAGGCTCGATTGGTGGATGTAACTCCCAACGCGAAGTGCGAGGTTAGAAATTGGAGGAAGGGCTGGCCCAACGAATGAACAAGCCCTTCGCAGAGATATCTTTTCGCCGATTTTGGCTGTAGCCTCTTGAATTGCTGAAGAAATCGTCCGAGAAGGGTCTGGAGGAGCTGGGCCGGAGGCGGACGGTATAGAGATAAGAGGTGCGGCAGACAAAACATCAACTGGGAATGATAGGATGAGTCCCTGTTTCGTGAGCTCCTGGGACGAGGACGAAGGTGCCTCGGCGAGATAGGCGGCAGTGTGTGTGATGTCTGCGACGAGCCTGGTGAACAGGTCGTTTCGGGCTACAAAGTCGGTTTCGCAGTTGACTTCCACCATCGCCGCTCGCACGCCGCTACTTTCTTTCCCTTTTCCGGTAGCAGAGCCATCTGAAAGAACCGCGATACCCACAAGCCCGTCGTTGGCGATTCGACTAGCAACTTTGGCAGCCTTCTTAGCCCCACTAGTTATATTGTCTTTTTCGAGCCATGCAAGGGCCGCATCGAGGTCATTCTGAGTAGCGAGAAGAGCTTCCTTGGCCTTTGCGAAAGAAGTTTGGTTGTCTGTAATTTTGCGGATCTCCGCAATGAGTTTGATAGAGGCTTTGAGTTCGTTTGAACATGGGCGAGAAGTGTGGATATACGAAGTGTTCCAGGTTGTACGGCGTATGGGGCGAGCTCTGAGAAACATGACGCAGGGAGACAAGTTCGGTGCAGGGCAAGAAGAGAAGGGTAGCGCAGGCTGGATGTGACAGCTTCAGAAGAAAAGTTTACTCCCTGCAAAGCGCGCAGAAATACCCCAGGCCAGCCCAAGGTAGCCCAACACAAGTTTGCAGAGGGCTCAGCTCCAAGTGCACCAGAACAAAATATCGAGGAGGTGGACAAAGCAGAGATTTGATAGAAATAATAGCGGTTTAGCGCCGAGTTGATCGATCATTTGCAAATGAAATTTGTGGCTGCTTCAGCCCTCCACAACACCCCCTTGTCTCTACAAAGTTCGGTAGTGCTGAGCCATGGCTGCAACATCTATACCAGATGATCTACTGTTAATTATGCAGTCCTATGTCGACCCCATACCACGACCTATGGCAACCTCTAGTGACGATTCGAGACCCGCTGGAGAGGCGCCACAGGTGCAGGGAGGAGAGGTGGATGATGAGTGGTCAGAAGGAGAAGATGACGTTGAAGCTACCATTCTTGTGGAGAGTGATGACGAAGACCCACCTGAGGATTCAAACTTGTCCCAGTGAGTTTGGCATGCAGCACCCGACATATTCAACTTCACACCCTATGCAGTAACCATGCTCTTCCACCGGCCAACGAACCACCAGACGATGGCTCTAGCTCAGATTCGGACTTGGACTCAAGCTCATCTTCCTCTTCGGGCGTCGAAATGCGTGTGACACGATACCCCGCATCAAAAAGCAAGCACCTCGACTCGCTTACTGTGCTTGTGAAACCTACCGACTCTGATGCTGAAGACGAAGACGGCGCACCCCATACCTTGCCTGCTCAGTACTCGGGGACAAAGAACGAGATACTGGTGCCAGAGGTTGAGGTCCCGGAGATCACGGAGGTTCCGGTTGATGACGTGTTGGAACCGATAGGTGAAATTATGACCATTATTGACAGTGTTGTTGTCGTCAAAGGGGACGCCACGGGTGTGCGTCGTGCTCTTGACATGGATAGTTTGTTGGTATTTGAAGACAGAAAGGTTCTGGGCAAGGTGTGTCTAGATCCTGCGTGACGTTCAGTTGGAACTAACATATCAACCTAGGTTTTCGAGACGTTCGGAGCCGTCAAACAACCACTCTACAGTGTCCGATTTCCTTCTGCCTCTGCGATCGACAAAAATATCATTTGGATTGGCCGGCCCGTCCTGCACGTGCCCGCTCGATCCAACTTTGTGTTCGCAGAGGCGATTGCACGACTCAAAGGCAGCGACGCAAGTAACCTTCACGACGAGGAAGTAGGCGAAGACCAAATGGACTTTTCGGATGATGAGGCCGAGGCGCAGTGGCGGCGTAACAGGTCCGCACCTTGATTACTATGCCATGCTTCCTGCCATCTATTTATTTACTCGACTAACCCGACCTAATCATTTCCCTCCATACAGGAAAGAAGCTAAACGAGAGCAGACATCGTCACACAGCTACACTCGCAGCCCGCCTCGAGAAACGACCCCAAGACAACCGAGGGCGGAGTTACCGGCTCTGCTTCCCTATCCGGCAGGAGACGATGGCGACGTCCCATACAGTACGCTCCCGTATGATGACGTACCTGACCCAAGACCAGCCCCAGCTGCGTATGACCCATACTCAGACCACGAAGAAGCGCCTAAACCTGCGCTGTCCCTCCCGCCCCGTCCCCAACCGCCGAGCCCCCGCCAGAACCGGAATGCCAACGGCCTGGGTGGATCTCGAGGTAGGGGAAAGGATCGGGGTAGAGGCGGCGGAAACCGAAACCAGCCTCAAAACCGGCGAGAGAGGAAGAACACTGGCCCTGGTGAGCGCGGTCGCCCGAACAGGGGCCGAGATGGTAGAGGGCGGGGCAGAGGCGGTCGACAAAACCATGGCCATGGGACCCAGGGGAATTACTCTGGCGAGCTATCTCCGACATCTCGTGCCATTGCTCAAGCGACCGGGCAGTACTCCTCAACTTCATATACACAAGACGACGGGTACAACCCCATGAATGCCAGCACCGGGCTCTTCGAATCAGACGCTCCAGCACCTGGTACAATGCCTCATATCAATCCTCGTTTCTTTTCTGGCGACATGGCAGGGCCTGATATGAGCGCTTTTGGCCTGTCGTGGGGTGACATGGGCAATATGGCTGGGTATGGGTATGGATATCAACAGCCCGGGTTCGGCTATAGTGGGTACGGTCAAGCCGACCAGATGGGCTATAACCAGGGCTTTGGTTGGCTCTCCGAGGAGCCTTATCCTTCGCATGGTCAGTATGACCAGTCTGGTGGCCCACACGGGGACACCCAGGGCGAGACGTAACTGTGATCTGTATTTGTATTGTAGGATTTTTCTGGTCTGAATGTACGCGCAATGATTTTGGTTTCCCAGCGTATAAGCGCCGTGATTATCTAATTCGCTTGGCATTTGAATATCCCTGCCTCATTCTCGCCACCACCCCGCCACCGTCTCCCTCGCTCCTTTAAACGGGGTATTCTCAACTAAAAACTATCGATACTTGTCGGTGGTTTCACGCCTCATATTCGCCCCTTTTCAATCTCAAAACCTCCTAGCATACATCCATATTTCGGATGTTTAACTCGCAAGCCATCAGGGCCGAACGCCAGACGCGACGCGTCAAGCAGGAGGCTATCGACGACTCATGGCTCTTGCTACTACAAGACGTTCCAAGCGCTGACTTTTCATACCCCGTTGCCCCATTTAATTCCCTTGAGGCTATTCCTGTCGCCCCGCTTCCAATCGCCAATGCCATACCCCCCACCAACGCCCCCCAACCCGTCAAGAAAGAAGAAGACCTCGAGGCGCAACAGCTACTCGGACACCGCTGGGAATTTTGCAAGACCCTCCTCTGTGGCATATGGGACGCAATCCCCGCCGTTCCTTCGCTCAAGTCGCGTTCCAAATGGGCGAAAGCGCACGGAGTTCTGCCAACCTACGTACACACGTGGTTTAACAAGCATAAACAAGCGCGGGGGAAGAGGGGAATAAAGGTGCATCCAGATGATGGGTACGAGCTGCAGATCGAGCAACCTCGTGAACCCTTACCTTCGTCGTCCGATAGCGAACCGGGACTCGGCATTTGGAGCACACCACTAGCGAGCAGTTCCTTGCCTCCTTCGTCTCTGCCGCAAACGCCTGTGCTTTTCGATTCGTCAATGGATTTCAGGATGCCCGAACCTTTGCTTGCCGGTTGGAGCCCTATTCTCCCGTCCATTGCGCCGCGGCCCCCTGCCAAAGTCCAGACAACCCCGCTGTTTCCTACCTCTGCGTTTGAGATCTCACTTGGATACAAAGAAGTCCAGCCTCGCGGAGCGACCGAAAATGGTGCGTGTATGCGCTTTCCTCGGAATGACGAGGACGTGTTTAATGATCATCATGATTCAAGCTCATGTTGCGCCTGCGCCAAAGGCGAAACGTGGCCGGAAGCGCAAGATTATCACTGACGGAGAGATACCTGTACCAGAGCCGGCCAAGGCCATGACCAAATCAGGTCCTAAGGGCAAGCGTCCCAAGGTTGAAACGAGTACGCCGAATTACTTGTTTCCCATTTTTTTGAACTAAGTCTCAATTCACGTCAGAGTCTGCTGTAAATGCGCCTTTGGTCACGGCGACGGGTGATACGGGCATGTCCAAGGGCGCGGGAGAAGGGTCCTCCTCCTTCAATCCAAAAGCACCCACCAGCCACACCGTTCCACCCCACTCGTTCGCCGCCGAGACATACACTGCAATCCTTCTTGCGCCTTTTGTCCTCGAAACCGCCCAGGAGAACGCTTCTAATCCACCCAACGCGTCTTCTTCGAATTCTCTCGCCCCCGTAAAAGAGCCCCTCCTCGCCGCACCTTCGCCATATATTACCCAGCCGTTACCTCCCCTCCCTGCTTTTGAGGTGTTAGATGACCCCGGTGCGTTTCTGAAGGACTGCAAAGACGCTTTTCGTACGAGCCTTGAAATGAACTTTGGCCTGGGACCGTGGGGTCTTGTTGCGGAAGCCTTGCCGCCAAGTTACTTTAAGGACCTGGGCAAGGACCTCGATATCGAGTGGCCCGAAGTCGATTGGCCGTAACTTTCAAGGACTTTACTTTTCCTCTTCTAGTTGTGACGTTGTTCAATGGAATCGGAGCCTGGTATTATTATTCGCTATCGCACCGTTGTGGATCATTTCCGTATTATTGCAGCCTGTTACCCATGTTACCCAAGGCAATCGTTTCAGCTCCCATTTTGAGTCGGCAAATATAGTTAAATAAATAGCTCGTGCTCTACATTTACAACGGCAGTGCCATATAATCCACTCCATCCGGAGACATAATCAACCCATTCTTGATCATCACCCTCTTCCCAATATCACACCCTTCAGGCGAAAACATCCTCCGATCGACAAACTTCTCAGTCACCTCGCACCTAAACGCGCCGCTCACCACACTATACCTCCTCCAGATCGATTGCTTCCCTGTCTCCGCGTTTATCTTGCCGAGTCCGACCTCGTCTAGTTGGATCATCGCTGCATGACCGAACGAGCGAAGGGCATCAAACAAGGGGAGCGGGTTGCGTGCGTATCGGCGGGCGGGTTCGGGGGATGTGATTGAGACGGCAGCTTTAATCTTGCAGACAATGTTGTCCTGGCATTTGAATTGCGCGTGGCGGGTGACTTGCATGGGTGTTTCAGACGAGGCTTGGTCCGGTGAGATGGTAAACTCGGATTGGCCAACGAATTCGAAAGAGACTATTTTGCCCAGTAGGTTGCTATTGGATGGTGCGTGAGCCGCCGAAATTGGGAGACGAGTAGATGGTAATACCTGAGGTAGGGCTGAAGGTTTCCCCGAGTTGTCATGCCTAGTTTCTCTTCCTCCGTCAAGCCCTCGGGCCACTGTTCATAAATAATTAGCCCCTAATTTGGCCAAAATTTATCCTACCCACCGTGAAATGGCCCTTCCTCTTCTTTGGCCGTGGCGAGGCAGGAACCAGTCTCCTCTTCGGGCCCGGGGGAGAAAGCAACATAGAGTTCGCAGGCGTAATCGTCGTAGTTTTCATCTTGTCGCTAAACAACCATTGCCCAGCTCAGCATCCAAACACCGATCAGGAGAGCCAAACCAATACATACACCCACGACTTGATGTATCCGTCGTTCTCCGGGATGAGCTCAACCGCCGAGAATCCTATCATCGGGAGCTCAGGAACGGCAACCTGGATCACGAGTTAGTTTCATGTTATACAACAAACTGGGAGGTCGGATCTTACGTCGACTGGCAGACGCCGAGTGAACGCGGGGCGAGGCGAGCGGGAAACTGAGAGCCGGCGGGAGTTGGTAGACCTGCGACGCGGGCTGCGTAGGACAGGTGGAGGAGCCATGGAGCTATGACGGTTGCTGTAAGCACTGTAGGGGAGGTTATTAATATACGAAAAGGCTTGGCAAGCGGGTCAACAAGGAAAAAACTCACGTCCAGGCTTCGTCGTACTCTTCCTCTCGCCCATGCTCGTCTTGGAAGACAGCCAATTGAGAGGCAAACGGATTGCTCTAAGTGTACAGTTAGCTTTCTATATATCGTTAAATTTCAGCGTGACCGTACCTCGAACTTTCCCGCACCTATCTTGGTAGCAGATGGTCGGGAAGCCTTGGCAGCAAATCCCGGTGTCTTTGCAGCATCGCTACTAGGACCGTATTAATAAAGACGCTTTGAAACACAAAGAAACACTGACGTCCACACGTTATAATACTCCTTCTCATGTTGCAGTATATCCATATGGTGTGTTTTCCAGGCGTCGACCGCACATGCGTACTTGAGTTCATATCGTTAGGCCGCTAGTGTAGAAAGATATCTCTGGGATATTTACCTGAGTGATTTCTGCATACCGAGACCACGCGTCCGCATACGCTTGTTCCGCTACGTCCTGATCCTTGGCCGCTTGTAGCTGAGCAGCGAGAGTGTTGGTCTATATTACTCGGTCAATACCGCGCATGTTGAGTTAAATTCGGGATAGTACTAACGCGCGAGGTCTGCGAGCCAATTTTTGTTGCTGATGCGCGGGTACCACTCCCGAGGATCAAGTTGTTCTTTACAGCGTCGCTATAAACCCAAAACATATTAGTTATGCTCCCTGAAAGCCTGGTTACGAAGGTGCACGCACCACCAGGCTTGATCGTACTCTTCCTCTTGCTGGCGACGCTCCGCAATGTACTTTTGCACGGCAAGGGGGTACGGCTGTGTTTCGGGTTGGTTTGGTAAGTTGTCAGGAGAACTTGAGAAGATATTAGACGTACGGTGCTGGACGTAGAGGGAATATTGGAGGTAAGCAAGCCGTCTTTTACCGCGTTACTAGAATTTCGAAGCCAATAAGTCAAATAAGGTTGTGGGGAGGGGGGTGAATGCGCACATCCAAGCCTCATTATAAGCCTCCTCTTGCTCATAGCGCTTGGCGTGAAGGTTTAGTTGGGTTGCTAATGTGCTAGACTGTATCGATGAGTTAGTTAGACTGTTTCGTCGAAAGATGTTATATTTTAGGAACTTACATTAGCGGAAGTCGACGCGATCTTGATTGCTGGGTCGCGAGGTTCGTGAACGGAAAGAGTGCGCCCGATGGAAGCAGCGCTGCGAGAACAAAATGATCTAAATACAAAGAAACAGACCAAGGATATTGGAGGCTTACCTCCATGTTTCGCAATAGCTATCTTCCGCAGCTTGCTGGTCAGCAGACGCGCTGAGCTGTGCAGCAAGGAGGTTGGACTGGAAGCAGGATATGAGAAATTAATCCAAGGAATACATAAGCCCACTTACGTTGCGAGTAGCTGAGTTGAGCTTGATTGCGGGAGCACGGGGCTCATGAACGCCCAGGATCCGCTTCTCAACAGCAGTGCTAGGGGCGGTTGATTAATCTCAACCGCGGGGCAAGCGGGGGATACGACTTACCTCCAAGCTTTGTAATATTTTTCTCGGTTTTTCTGAGCATCGTCAAAGTATTCTTGCACATACTCCGCGGGAGTCGCCGGGATGGAAGATGCAGGCGAGGTAATGCGAGAGGACTCCTCTAAACTCGGAACATCTTCGCTCTAGAAATAAATCAGTAAATATCTTTCCCACAAAATTAGAGTAAAGGCTCACAGAAAATGAACCCCGTAGTGGACTCTTCTTTCCCGAGGAGAACCGACGGTTGGGACGGCGGTTGGTCCTGATAATTCCATTCAGACAGCCGGTTATAGCAGGAGCAGAAAGACGACTAACCACCAGGCTTCGGCATAAGCGACCTCTTCCTTGTCCAAGTCTGCCAGATAGCTGCGCTGGGCGGCCAAGGGAGAAAGAGATTTAGGAGATGCCATTCTGGTGTTTACAAGAATAGAACCCAGTTGTGTTGACTAATTGAGGAGACTTGGTGGCCTCGACAAGAGCGTTTTGACCAGCATCTGGGCATGCCGATTATATACCAAGAGTGCGGCTCTACAACCAGCCCGAGATTCAGTGATTGACTCAAGCTCCGTTAGCCGTTTCAATCGGGGATAATACGATCCAAAATCATACAAATAGTTGCGTGGGACTATTGTGGAGGTGGTTAACACCCGACGGTCGTGATCCGCCGGAGCTTGCAAGCCAACACCCGGATCGGCACGGATTTGATCTGCCGTTGATCGCAGCCGAGCCGATCATCTGGTCACGTGGTTATATTTCTTTTTGCGCATAACCTCGACCATTTGCTGGAGTGACTTGTGGGACCTTTGTTCTGCTGAGTAATTAACCTCCCGGAGGGCACAACGCTTTGTCACCCCCCTCTCTATCAATTTGCCATGGTTCTCCGGATGTCAGTACAGCCGGCAGCTCGACCCGTGGAAGAGACAAACATCATCCAAGGGAAAGCAAAACGAGACACGCCATCGATCTGCCCGGCTTGCTTAATCTGTGGCAAGTCACATTCAACAATATCACAGTCTAGGCATCGAAATATAGCACAATAACCGGTCGTCTGTTAGATTCCCAGCCCCCGCATGAGCGCCTCAGTTTACCCGCGGCTGCACTGCCGACTTGCCCGTCGCGGCCGAATCAATAACCCTCTCAGACTTCTCGAGAGTTGATTATGGCCTTCTTCTGGCCTAGGTCCTGCCGAGTGCGGAAGTCGGCCAGCCCTGGGCGCAACGTTTCGGCTCCCGAGGGGATCGCAGCATAACGAGAAACCCAGGAGCGGTACGTACTCTACCTGCTAAACGTGACAAATAGGTTAATTACAGTCCTTGATGGTGTATCTCTTGGCGGTATTCCAGGAACACGCTCCGAGCGGAAACACACTTGGTCCTATCACCTGGCTAAATCGAAAATAGGCATTGACGGAACAAACTCTCAAGCAATCAGACTTCTTCCAGAGCTTCGCAACTTCTCAGGGTCAATACGCTCATATCTGAATGTTCATCCAGGAGTGCGTTCGCTCTATGATTTCATCGTGCTGCGGCGGCTGATTCGGACCGCCAAGTCTATTGATTGGGACCTTGAATTCCCGCCCTCGGCGCCTCGGGAACGTGGTTTCGTCGATCCTTGCTCCTAATTCTTCACTCTCGGAGAAACTAATCGGGTTCAGGCTTGGTTGGAGAACGCTTTCTTGTCTTAGTACGAGCTACTGCTTATTGCTGTGTGAACATCACCTTTGCCAAGCGCAGCTCCAGTATATCGCCCGTGATCGGCTAGCCTGGTTATTCTTGTGTCCCTGCATACTCGTACCTGCATCCAACACCCATACCTTGGACGCTCAAGAATCTACAATAGATATTCGAGATAACACGGCACGGAGAACTTTCCACCGGGCTTGGCTAACCCTTGGGGCCAAATCGTTGTCTCGACTCTAAGGAAATGTTCCTATTGATCACTAGGCAATGGCCTATCCTAGTATTCACGCCCCAATAGACACTGAATGAGCACTTATCACGCGATGAGAGTTCCCTTTGTTCTCGCCGCCACGCGGCCGTCGGGCGCTTTGTTCTCATCCCATCTCGGGCTACTTCGGGGAACGGCGTCCCCGACATCGGCGGTTCACTATAGTTGGGGAGTTTGGCGGAACATCAATTCAAGGCTCGTTCTACAATTAACCATCTTACTGGGGGAGAATTCTCGATGGAGAAATCTTTCAGCTCGCCAGGAATGGCGCATACAATCCTATGCCAAACTCCAGCGTGGGCACGTTCGCCGATTTCCACGGGCATCACGACATTCATACCCGCATTTTTCAAGCCTATAAAACGTCCTTGCTCTAGCTGGGTTGTTCTACATCGTCCTCATACGACGGTACCCCTTCTACTCCTCTTTCCTTTGCACCATGCTTTCCAGCGCTCTGCTCGCGTGTTGCATCCTTTCACGCTCCTCCCTGGCCGCTATCGTGCCCTACAACTTTAACATCCGCAACGTCAACGCCGCTCCCGACGGCTTTCAGCGTTCGGTTGTTTCAGTCAATGGGTTGATTCCGGGCACTCTCATCACTGTATGCGACGTCCTATTCGTCTAGCGACCACGCTTTCTCATTCTTGCTCCCCCCCCCCCCCCAGGCCCGCAAAGGCGATACATTGGTCGTCAATGTTACCAACGGGGTCGGTTGATTTCGCGACTGCGGGTGAATGTATGATATGCTTACTATACTTCTTTGTCCAGCTTACCGATGCGACGATGCGTCGTGCTACCACCATCGTAAGTTATTTGTTTACCCTAACATTTGAGTGTGTATCTGGGTGTTGACTCTCAACTCCAACTTAGCATTGGCACGGGCTGGTACGTATCCTTCCCTGGTGCATTGTCCGCGCCTATCTAATGGTCTCTAGTTTCAAACCGGTACTGCCTCGGAAGATGGACCGGCATTCGGTAAGCGCTTTCAGGATGTATTTTATTTGTTTGCGGCTGACATTGTTTTCCGAACCCAGTGACCCAGTGCCCAATTTCTCAGTTCAATTCCTACACTTATCAGATTCCGCTTGATCAGCAAACTGGGACCTTCTGGCAAGTATCTTCAGGGACATTCTCTGGGGGCGGAACTAAGAATTTCGATGTTTCCTAGGTACCATAGCCATCTATCCAGCCAATACGTCGACGGCCTTCGGGGAGCGCGTAAGTTTGAAACTCCAACCCACAGAATACTAGCCGGCTTGCTGACTGAATCGGCTGAAATCCAGTTGTCATATACGGTTAGCTACCTCGTTGCATGTTAAGCATCACCCATGCTCACCATCGTATTCACCTAGACCCCCAAGACCCCCAGCAGAATTTGTACGACGTCGACGACGCAAGTACGGTTATTACCCTGGAAGACTGGTATGTTATCATTTGTTTGGACGAACAAGGACTAATACCAGAGTAGGTACCACACACCGGCTCCCACGTTGCAAGCCCAGTTCTTTTCTACGAGCAACACCGCTTTGGCCGCGCCGTAAGTGTCGCTCAGGCGCTCAGCTTTGTCTCTGTCGTTAAACAAGTTTACAGTGTGCCTGATTCTGCGCTGATCAACGGGAAAGGCCGCTACGTTGGCGGTCCGACGGTCCCACGCGCTGTAATCGACGTTACCCCAGGCAAACGCTACCGGTTCCGTGTTATTAACGTGTCGGCCATTGGGTCGTTTACTTTCTCGATCGAAGGGCATCGTCTCACCATTATTGTGAGTAACTTGAAGACGCCATTTTAGACATTGTCTGACTATATGCATGTAGGAAGCCGATGGTATTGCGCACCATCCACTGGTTGTGGATAGTCTGGACCTGTATGCGGGACAGCGTTACTCTGTGATCGTAAGTAAATTATCTCCTAAGCGGCGGTTATGGTGCTGAAAGTGTGACAAATACAGCTCGAAGCGAACCAAACTGTTGCGAACTACTGGGTCCGTGCCCCAATGACCGTCGCCAATGCCGCCAACAATGCCAATCGTAAGTTACGGTTTAATCCACCACGCATATATAGCCAATTAACTTGTTTGGCTTTAGTCGACGCGACAAATGTCTTTGCTGTGCTACGGTATGCTGGGGCACCGAACGCTGAACCCACAACCGAGCCTGGTACTGCAATCGGCACGCCTCTAGTTGAAGAGAATCTCCATGTATGCGGCTGGCTCTGCCCTTTTGCATAGTTCCTTCATCTAACGTTTGGGCTGTCTTTCAGGCGCTCATCAATCCGGGTGCTCCTGGTGGCTCAGGCCCTGCTGATGTGGTAGTCAACTTGACAATCGGCCGAACGACCATTAACGGGCTGCCTGCATTCACGTTTAACAATATTCAGGTAATTATATCGTTCCATTTCTCGAGTTGACCTGCTAATTTCCAGAGTAAAGTATCAATCTCCGACGCTGCCGACTCTGCTCAAGATATTGGCCAACAACGCCAGCACCGACGCAGACTTTGCTACTGCAGAGCACACGCTCACCCTCCCATTCAATAAGGTTATCGTAAGTTTGGCTTGAAATTTTGCGGGTCAATCATCTAATAGCGTCCTAGGAGATCAATATCACCGGCGGGGCCAACCATCCGATTCACTTGCAGTACGCTCTATCTATTATTTCTCCTAAATTCCCCCTGACGCCCTTGATTGCCACAGCGGACACGCCTTCGACGTCGTACAATCTCTTGGCGGATCGCGTAAGTCATAATGAACCATTTGGTTATAACTGCTCGACTCATTCCCATTTGTGCAGTCAACTATGTGAATCCTCCTCGTCGCGACGTGGTCCGCGTTTCTACGACCGGTGTCGTCCTGCGCTTCCGGGTACGATTCATTACTCATTCGATGCCATGCTTGACCCTAACAGAATATCTTAGACCGATAACCCCGGACCTTGGTTCGTTCACTGCCATATCGACTGTAAGTTCAACTCGAATAATAGCCGATCGGTTTGCTTATTTGTTGAACACAAACAGGGCATCTTGAGGCTGGTGCGTTCCTGCGATGATTCTCTAACGACTTGGTTGTGGATTGACATTTCGTACAGGTCTGGCCGTTGTATTCGCTGAAGCGCCGGACCAGACACGGACCGGTCCCCAAAGGGTGCAGCCTGCTCCAGGATGGGACCAATTGTGCCCAAAATATGCAGCTCTTCCCGCCGAATTGCAGTAAAGCAGAAACGAAAGGAGATTGCTTGAGTCTTCGGTGTTAAGTCCGTTGACTCCTGGCAATTCATCACGAACCAACAAGTATCCTGTTTTCTTTTTCTTCTGGGTTGTTTTTGTTTTCAGGAAACAAATGAATCGATTACGTTTTGGTTGAACTACCGGTGAAGCGTGGATACAGTAAAAAGACACAGAAGGTGAAAACACCAGAACCAAAGGATATGCAAAAGCTTCAAAACGCCAACTGGATTGCGCCAGGGCGAGGTGTAGTAGCTTGCTCGCCCTCTGGAGGTGCTTGGCCCTGCAGCCAAGAATCACCATCTACAAACATCGCTCGATCGGGAAAGATTTCTCGAATGTCACATTCAAAGCCTTCAGCCCGTAGAATGTATCGCCTCCATAGGCTCTCCTTCCCATCCTCGATCTCCTCCAACCCAACTTCGAGCAAGTCAAACTCAGCATGGGCACCGCGACGACGTGCGAGCGCGCGGAATGCTTGACCCACGGTCATGTGATCATCGGCAATCAAATGGGCAGCGTGCGGGGATGTGATGCGGAGCGTTGAGATGCAGACGCAGACAACACTCGAAGCACAGACTAAATGGACCCTGCGTGCTTGCTCGTACGGCGTGGTCGGGCTTGCGGTCGGGCCGGAGCCTGAAGTTGGTGTTTCCCAGATACGTAGAACCTCGATATCTCGGTTGAAATATGATCTAACCGAGGCGCGTTAGAATATGGGTGTTGGGGAGTGAGGAGGATATGAACTGGTGGGGCTTACTTCAAGGTCCTCCTAAGGTCTCCTTTTGACGTGAGAGCGATACGTTCGTTGTGTGTGATTTCTTCTGGCCAGTCCATCTGAAAGGTTGAAACGCGATAGTCTGAATTTGCGTTGACACCTAGACCGTGCGGAATGGGGCTTACCTCGATGATTGTTTCAACGTGCGCGAGGTAAGATGGTTGTGGCGACATCGTAATTATAGAAGCGTAAGAAAATTAGAATCGTATAATGTAGACTTGGGTGCGGCGACAAAGTGAGTGACAAGCGCCAAGAAACTGGTAGTAGAGAGCTCGTAGACGAGGATCGAAAAAAGAAGGTTTTCGCGCTGCTGTCAGCGACTCAAGACGTAAGAGAGGGGGGACACGCAGATGCGCTGTGTGAGTGTGACAATGTGTTATAGGCTTGCTTCAACACACACCAGGGTCCGCGTCGGTCACTCGTTTGAGTTCCCACCGGGATTGAAGGGAAACTGAGTAGCACTATGTCTAGAATTGTGCCGAGAGATCTGATCGTATCCAATTTTTATCGCATTAAGTCTAGCTTTTTACATGTAGTCAGGATTGTGCATATTGCCGTGAAGTCCGAACTCGCCGCGGCTAGGCGTCGGCCTCAGTATGACCTCCCAGCTCAAAAGACTTTCGCTAAGCTGAAGTGTTTTCGATAGCTCTAGGTATAGATATGAGATTTAAATATATGATATTGACAAAAGCTAGTACATCCAGTGCAGGGCGAGTTCCTAGAATGGTGCGCATACGCTCCCCATTTTGCCAGCCAGGAACAGAGTAGCTACATCCTCAGAGGTGCTGGCTCGTGAGTCTGATGATCCGGATCCAGTTAATCCTCCGGGATGTTTATGTACAAGCTTGTCCAGGCTCGTGGTATTATCCACCCATTGCGTGGATTCGAGCTTGGTGCTACCGAGTTTGGCACAAGAGTGAGAGAGCATTCGAGGTGCTGCCAGGAGCGGGCCCGGCTGGGCATACGAATGAGCCATCCGAAGAGTGGGAGTTAGCTTCGACTCGACGGCAGGTGCGTCCGGCCATTCCTCGTCGAAATGCCGAGCAAAGCCAGGGAGCTGGGCGGATCTAGGAGGGAAAAGATCGCATAGATCAAAACATCCGTACACTGCGCCACCCAAACCTCTGGGCTTCGTTCGGGGAACAGCCAGGTCACGGTCGAGCTAGTACAATTTTTCAACAATGTAAGTGATACCCAATAGAAAGCGATTAGAATAGCAATATGTCGCGAGGCGGCAGGTGGGTGGGACACGGGTGGGAACGAATTAAGAAACGGGAACCACGTGATCTCATTTTGTCACCGCATGAGCGCCAGGCGTCGAGATTCACCCCAACCAACACAACAGTCGCTCACCTCAGAACCCCGAAACACCTCTGTAATCTTGCTTGCCGAACAAAATGGGTAAAATAAAGCAATTGTTCAAGCGAGGCCTTGACCCAGTGAAGAAAGTATTCGACCGTTCACCCAGTGGCTCGCGACCCTCAACCCCATCGGCTCAACCGGCATATACGCCGGCTACGTCTGTTGCCAATATACAGTCTACGCCTGAGGTTTCGCGCCAGTCTCCTGCTCCTCCACCTGCTACAGTCGCGTCGAACCTGCAGCCCCGCGTTGACAACCAAGATCCCCCAACGGCGCCTATTTCACCAGCACCGCCGACTGGGGGACAAAGCGCCAAACATGAAGGATGGGCAGAGCTCAAGGCGTTTGCGGGCCTGTTGAGCGAAGGCGCTGGCATGTTCGGGCCGCTGAAGCAAGCCATAGATGGGATTCTGATGTCCGTTGAGATTTTCGAGGTGGGTGCAAGCTAGTTCGAGACCGCTTTACCTTCAAGACCTGATTAGATGGTATGCCCAGGTTGCGGCCGAGAATCGCGAGGACTACCGGACACTCGAGACCGAACTAAACACACTATTCCACGATCTCGCTGGATACTTCGGGGCATCCACGCCGCCTTTGGTGACTCCGAGTATTGTCAACCTTGCGCGGTAAGGGCTGCCTGTGTACATGGTAGAGTCGAGCTAACTACCAGGCGCAGAGGTATTGAGCGGGAGCTTGGGTTGATCCGGCAAGAACGGCAGCGAAGCGAAATAGGAAGATACATGATCACAAAGGAAGACGCCGACAACGTGTTGCAATGTTATCGTCGTATTCAAGGACTGCTTGCACGACTTACAGTGAGTGTTGGCTTATTCAACTATCTACCTAGCATTCACGCGTGCACAGCTTAACGCGAACATCAACATCTGGAAAACCGTGGATGAACAAGCAACGGTGCGTGATACGGAGGTTGGGGATGGAATATTCTGAACCCACAACATTTTAATAGCAAACCCGCCTGAAGAATCTCCCCAACTCACCGGACGCAAAGTACAACTCCTCGGAGGCCGGCAACCTACGACGGGGTGAATGCACACAGAATACGCGTATCCAGCTACTAGAAAATCTGCACAGTTGGGCGTGCGACGACAAGAGCCAACGGATCTACTGGCTGAACGGCATGGCTGGCACAGGCAAGACCACGATCGCGTACAGCTTGTGCGAGCAGCTGAAAGGTTCCAAGAAACTAGCTGCGAGTTTCTTCTGTTCTCGGCAGCTGCCAGAATGCCGCAAGGTCAAATACATCATACCCACGATCGCCTACCAGCTATCTCTCTTTTCCCATCCGTTCCGTTATGCTTTATCTCAGGCTCTCGCAGCAGATTCAGACGCCCATAACCAGCCACTGCCCGACCAGTTTAGACAGCTAATTCTCGAGCCCTTGGACAAAATCAAAGAATCACTCCCTACAGATCTTGTTGTCGTAGTCGATGCCTTGGACGAATGTGAGGACGATGAAGGCGTTGGGCGAATCTTGGAAGTCCTACTGTCGCATGCGCGGGATTTGCCTCTCAAATTCTTCGTGGCAAGCCGTCCCGACGCGAAGATACTCGACCGTATGCGGAACCCACAGACGGGGCATGTTCCAGTCGAACTCCGCCTGCATGAGCTTGAACGATCTACCGTGCAGCAAGACATCCAGACCTTTCTCGCGACTGAGCTTGGATCGCACATGAATCTACCACCAGCCGATCTCGCCACTCTCGTAAAACGGTCGGGCGTGTTGTTCATCTACGCCTCCACTGTAGTCCGGTACATCGGAAAGGACAACTTTGCCCGAGGTGCGAAGCGACTCGGAGAAGTACTCAGCGTATCCGGCGGTTCGTCGACCGGCAGCGACAAGGGGATAGATTCGCTGTACACTGCGATACTCAAGGCAGCATTCGACGACCCAGATTTGACCGAGTCAGATAAGGCGGAGATGAAGTTGATCATCGACACGGTTGTATGCGCTCAAGAGCCGCTATCAGTGGGTGTCATCGCCGGCTTGCTGAGGCTCGACAGCGAGGAGTCGGTGCATGCTGCGCTCCGCCCACTGCATTCTGTGCTGCAGGTCTCAGACACGACACATATTGTCACAACACTACACGAGTCTTTTCCCGATTTCTTGCTCAGCAAAGACCGTTCCGACGGGTTTTACTGCGATGCGAAGGAGCAAAATGGACGGCTGGCACAGCTATGCTTCGATCAGATTAACATCCCAAGCCCACCGTTCAACATCTGCAACCTCGAATCCTCTTACGTGTTTGATAAGGATGTACCTGACCTGGCCAATCGAGTCGGGAAGGCTGTATCGGAGGAGCTATTCTACGCCTGCCGCTACTGGGATGCTCATTTGAAGTTGGCGAAAGAGTCTCAGGACATCGCGGGCATGTTTGTTGACTTTCTGTCGAACCGATTGCTTCTGTGGATGGAGGTGATGAACCTGAAGGGGTGCATATACGATGGCAGAGGGATGCTTTATCAGATGCAAGAGTGGTCTCGGGTATGTAACTGAGGCGAACTCGTTAATACGTTGCTAATAATTGTTTAGAGCACCAATTTGCTGGGCGAGGATACCAGGCTGCTCATTCGAGACGCATGGATGTTCATCAGTTTATTTTCTTCGACTCCGGCTATGCTCAGTACTCCTCATATCTACGTATCGACGTTGTCATTTTGGCCGGAGAATAGGCCAATCACAAAGCACTATGCGCAGAAGCAACCACATCTCATAAACAGAGCAAGTACTGCAATGAACGCGCGGGGGGCCACTCCTTTGGCTGTGATAAATACCGAGAAGGCAGTACTTAGTCTGGCATACTCACC
>WSTK01000636.1:0-19067 GCA_019616945.1 Ceratobasidium sp. 414
AATTTAGTCCATTTCACCTCAACGATGAGGGGGGGGACATAAATCCCCCTAACCCATTAATTAGGCTAAATTAAGCCTAATTTAGCCTAATTGGCACTCCCAGTTTTTCCTGACGTCTTCGCGCACCTGGCCCACGGAAGGCACGACACCACCCACTCCATCACCAAGGAGTTCTTCCTCGCATGAGTAAACAGCATTTGGTGCCGCCACAGACACGCAGCAGTCTCCGGCCACGCCTTCAGAATAGGCAGGACCACCCATCTCCTCCACACTGGAATCACCCCCGAGGTCGTACGCTCCATGGGCCATTGGTCATCTGATGCGCACTTCCACTATTGGCGCGATACTACAGCCCTAGCCGTCGACCACGCGGAAAACATAACACACCCAAAACCCCAACCCACACAACAAACACCTCCATGCCCGCACGAGGCACTGTCACGCCGCACGTGCATACCGGCACCTCCTAGAGGGTGACCTTACTGACTGAGAATACTCGACCAGCAAGGTGTGCGACTGTGGACCCACTGACTCGCTCGTTGGCTGGACCCACGTACCGGTCCATGAGGGGTGAGCCCAATCTCACTACGGCGCCCCCATGTCTCACCCACCGCCACGGAGCGGCATTGGGTCCCCCACCCCATACCGGTATCTGGCTGCTACTCCATGTACGATACACTCTATTATAGACTCATGCTATCGAGACAACATAACGCATAAGTCTCGACATCGCCCACCAGCACATACCCAGACCCAGAATGAGCATGGGTATACGGAGCCAGCGGAGAAACCCATGCATGTCTGGGGCGAAGTGCAAGCACTGACAGGTGGAACACTAATGCGCCGAGCACGTGATACCCGTACGTCTGTGCTCGCCTTCAACACCAACCACGGCTCGCACTCACCTCGTTCCCTCGGCTTCTTTTTTCCCACCCACCCCCCATATCATGGCTCATAGCCAGATCTGGCCCACTGGCCTGCGAGCCCTTTTCTTGCATCCTGGCACCCCAGTCTCACCCACCGCCGTGGAGCGGCATTGGGTCCCCCACCCCATACCGGTATCTGGCTGCTACTCCATGTACGATACACTCTATTATAGACTCATGCTATCGAGACAACATAACACATAAGTCTCGACATCGCCCACCGGCGCGTACCCAGACCCAGACGCACCACAACTGAGAAGAGCGGAGCTACCCAACCAAACGCACCAAACATGGCTGGTCCACATGCATCTGCCAGCAAGCGGAAGACAACTCCAGAGAGTGTCTCTGATGAAAACAACATGCCAGCCTTGAGCGGGAACTCTGGCCCCTTGTCCTCCAGCAAGCGGCAGAAGGTGGCTGTCCCCAATAAGGACAATGTACCGGCCTTGAGTAGGAGTTCGTCCTCTAGGAAATGGCCCAAGGTGACCGTGGAGACCATACCAGATCAGGATGACCCAGCAGCATCAACTGAACATTCCACTCGCCCCATCCCTAATACTCCTGTGCGAAACCTTGCCCAATCTGGGCGTGGACCCACAACCAGGACCCTCAACACAAACGTGCACAGCACCAACTGATAGTGATCATGCCGCGCACCCTTGGCTGCATCACCACAAGGGTTTTTTCATCGAGGACTTCCCTGATCCATTAGCGGGGTCTCCCATATCAAAATACCATGCACCCCCACCTGACTTGGATGTGCACATGCGGTCTTGTGGGACACTGGCAGACCTGTTCCATTTCAAGGTAGTGGAACTGCTTTCAACGACAGGCTTGATGGACAAGGCGAAAGATCAGCATCTGAAAAGTTCAATAGTGAGTAACACTCAGCAAACACGAGGACAGACAGGCTAAAATAAATAAATAATATTAGTACCAAGACTGAACACCATGGTGCCATGCTGGTGCAATGCTGTCGGACATTGATAAATTAAAACACGGTCCTCGGTTTGAGCTGGGCGAGATCGATATATTTGATGGGAAACGTCCATGCACGCAATACATTGTGATGTGAGACATTGTTAAAGTCACTTGGGAGTTGTTGGCCAACTGAAAGTTCAAGAAGGGGTTCAATAGTGCACCAGCAAGAGTTTGGACGTCGCCAGCTATGAAGGAGCATGTGTATGGGGAGTCATGTTACTCGGACTGGTGGTGGAGGGAGCAGGTAAATGTCACTTCATGTTCCAAGGGGAAAAAATTCACCCTCTCGGCAGGAAAAGATGAGCAAGGCAGGGTGACGCGAACAGGGTGATGCGACGCTATGATAGTGCCACTAATTATCATGACTGACCAAACCAAACTCACCATCATGTGTGGGGGTCAAAAGGCCTACCCAGTATACATGTGGCTGGCCAATATGTCAAAACACGATCGACGAAAACCAAGTAAAAAAGCAGGTGCTCTGATTGGTTACTTACCTGTGGAGCCATTCAACAACATTGAGGACAACAATGAGCGCCGGCGTTTAAAGGCTGAACTCGTTCACTGGGCAATGGAGCAGATCCTTGCACCTCTGCATGAAGCCTTGGAGGAAGGGATCGAGATGTGGTGCCCAGATGGCTGCCTACGCCGTGTCTACCTCCGGATCACCACGCACACTGCCAATTGGCCAGAGCAAAACCTCCAGTCATGTATGTTGGAGGGCAGCTGTCCGATCTGCAAGGCGAAGTACCATGGCCAGGGTGACCTCGATAACCCGGCAGAGCTCTGTGAACGTGAGGAGACCTTGGGCGCGTTACACAATTATTTCACCTGCACATGCATTGCCAAGCTAAAAGCACTCAACTTAAAACTGGTGTGGCCATGGTGGGGGGACATACCAGAGGTAAACCTTGCAATGTGCTTCACGCCAGACCTCCTACACCAGCTCCACCAGGGGGTGTTTAAAACTCATCTCCTCCGATGGCTCAGGCACCTAGTGGGCAACAAGAAGCCAGACAAGCAACTGGCGGCAATGCCACAGGCCGAAGGACTGTGGCACTTTGACAGAGGGGTGACAGGCGTTCAGCAATGGACAGGCCGTGAGAGCAAGCAGATGGCCACACAAATCTTACCTGTCATGGCCGGCACTCTGTCAGCCGAGCTAACAGAAATGGTGCACTCGCTCATCGACTTCATGTTTCAAGTGCAGACGCCATGTCGCGACCCTCTAGGGGATCATGGCTGGGGGTAATGTGGTGGTAGCAGAGGCAGGAACTGGTGGTGGCTGGCACCAAGGAAGGCCCTAATTGGGTTGAGGTGAAGTCTTGTGGCTTGACCGAGGCACTAGTCACTGGATTCCTATAAGGGGAGTCCCAAGCTAGTCCTTAAGGAAGCGGCGAGTTCTAAGTCAGAGGGAGGAAGTTCCCTAGAGAGGAAGTGTGACGAGATAGAACAAGCTGGGGAACCCAGGCTTGTCTACTGCTGTATATATACTTGTCGAGTACAGATGAGTCATCTATCTATGCCAGTTGACTGCCATTCCAAGGTGAGTCAACTGCAAGAGTCATCTGTCCAAGTTGCCAGTCATCTGCCAGTCCACAGTCACATCACAAGACAGGAAAAAGAGGAAAAAAGGAGAGAAATGGGGGAGCACCATTCATGGCTCATGACATTCACCCCTCTCTGTGCGAGCCTTGGCAAGGGCCAGCGAGCACAAAAAAAGAGAAAAAGAAAAGAAAGGAAGACAGAACACTACTCCACTTGGGGCTACATTATCCGGGGCACATTGTAGCAATGACTGGTTACCCATTTCTACCTTAGGGGGCCCAAACTTCGTCTGATTTATTCCGTTTGCTCCTCGAGGGTCTCATCAAGACACTCCCAGGCCTCGTACTGTTTCTCCCATCCCATGTGCCAGCTCCAGGAGTAATGGTTGAGCCACTCGAAGAACTGGCCCTTCGACATCCCTGTTTGGAAGAGGAGGTTGGTGACCTGGTCCCAGGTGAGCTTGTCGATGGAGTCATGGTATATTTCCAGGGTCTTAGAGCACCATTCATGGACCACGTCTGCGATCCACTCCTGCATGCGGTCAGTCCGTACCCACCAGGTTCCATCAGCCTTCCACTCAAGGTCAGGGAACTGTCCCTTGGACTTGGTGATGACTCCATAGACCGAGTCGCCGACACACCTGTTTGTGACATAGAGCTTTGTCCTCGACATTTGCCACGTGTTGTCCGGCCTTGGCCCGTCTCCGACCCACATGAGGGGTCCATGCTTGGTGTGGTGGAGTGTGTTGCCGCTAAGCGTGCAGCCACCCTGCTTGTGCAGGGGGATGTAGCGCAGGTCGCATCTGGGGTCGAGGTCCGCAGTGTACTCAAGGGTGTCTGAGAAGTTGTTGACTTTCCGGACGTCCCGGACGTATTCCCCGACTCCACTGCTCCAGAGCTGTCTGCATTCCTCTGAGATGAGGAGGTAGTTTCTGCAGGCCTTGACGTTGACCCTAGGTTTGGGCCCCCACCTCGACTGGTCTCGGGCGTTCTTGTTTGCCCTCACTCGACGTTCCTCGATGTTGCGCCCCTGGCACTTGTTTCCTGTGGACTTGCTGACAACCACAGCGTAGGGCTTGACAACGACCATTTTGGAGTAGGAGTAGAGTTGGCGAGGTCAAGTGCTTTGAGAGTGGAGGTGGAGGGGATGTCATTTCCTGCCTTTCCCCGTGTCTCTTTATAGTTGTCTGGCACTGGGGCTGTGGGAAAGGACCAGCAGAATTTGCGCATGACTCGTTCCAGGGCCCCTATCTTCTCTGCCCGTTCCATGGTGTTTTCCAGCAAGTCATACCCTTTCCACCTGACTTCGTAATATAGTTCTCCCTTCTTTCTTTCCCACCCCACGACTTTTTCAACTTCGAATTGCTCCTCCCCTTCTTCTGTGAAAATGGGGGGCAGCTGCAGTGAGAATCATCTGAAGGAATCTTCCTTACGGGGAGAAAGAAGATTGATATGGAAGATGTTGTGGATCCTCATTGATTTCAGTAATGCCAATCGATAAGCATGTGAAGATATCTGCTCCGTTATTGTGAAAGGCCCTGCCCTTTTGTCGTCCAGCTTCTTTGAGGGCCGCCTGGTTCTGATATTGCGAGTATCCAACCACACCTTCTGACCCTTTGTGTATTTTGGTTCTGTCCCCTGCTCCTTCTTCTGGTGGTATTCCATGGATGCACATGCTTCATCCCAGATCTGTTTCATATGTTCCACCATCATGTCCACTGGGGGCGAGGTCCCTTTCTCCCCCGAAACCAGCCACTGTGGGTGCATTCTGTACACTGTCTCGAATGTGGTTAGGCCTGTGGCCAAGTTCTTCTGGTTGTTGTGGCAGAATTCCGCTATGGGTAGCCATTTCACCCAGTCGTCTTGGCTATGGTTACAGAAGCTTCAGAGGTATCCTTCCAACCATTGATTGGTTCGTGTTGAGATCACACAGTGGAAGTCTGCCTTAGGCAAGGGAGGACGAAGATGAGTGATTGAAACTGAGATTAAACGAACGAGGGAGGCTGGGTTTATATACATGAGCAACACAGCCTCGAGAAGCAAAGAAGAACAGAAGCATCATAAGTGACATATGAAAGGAAGGTGTGGAAGGCAACCGGATCTACATGTTGCTACGGAAATACATTATCGTACCATTCCAAGTCAGAGTCCATCATAGAAGCATCAAACTCATTGCCAGGCAAAGAATAGTCCATGACAATGACAGGGCGCATGACCGTGTAAGAAGGCACCTGGAGGTTCTGCCTCAGGGTACCTGTGGGAAAGCCCAGCTGACTTAGCTGGTACAATGCTGCCGAGGGATTCTCTTCCCAACACTCCCCCTGAATCGCAAGGGACGTGGTTGTGAAGTGACCTTCCTCTGTCGGGTAGTTCGGGTCACGAACCTCGTACAGCTCGATGTCCCAAGTCTTCTTGGTTGTCTTGAACTTGGTCCACCACACCTGGGGACCCTTTGCACCCCAGAAGCTGGTCACAAAGCCTCTCGAACCTAGGGCCAGGTAGCGCCTTGGTGAGGATGTCTGCTGGGTTATTCTCACCCCCAACGTGGCAGATTTCAACTTGCCCATCCTCGACCACCTTCTGAATAAAGTGGTGTCGAATATCGATGTGTTTTGATCGTCCGTGGAACTGGACGTCTCGGGAGAGGGCAACAGCAGCCTTGTTATCAGTGGCAACGACGAGAGGACGTGCTCGAAGGCATCCATGTAGACCACTCGTCGGACTGAGTAGGCATAGATCGACAAAGAGTTGTTGGACCCAGACTGCATGGTGTATAGTGAAGGATAAGGCAAGGTATTCTGCTTCAAGAGTAGAGAGAGCAACAGTAGGTTGTTTCTTGGATGCCCAACTCACTGCGCCTCCTGCCATTATATAGACCTGTCCGGAGATCGATCTTCTGTCGAGAATGTTCTGCCCCCAATCTGCATCAGTATAGCCGAGGGGTTCTATGGTGTGATTCGTTACTGTGGAATTTCGAGAAGCAAGGTAGTCAAGGAGACCATCCTTCTTTCCACAGTAGGTGATTCCGAGTGGCATGGTGCCTCGGAGATAACAATAGATTTGCTTGATCCCAGCAATATGTTCCAGTCCAGGGTTTGATGTGAATTGTGACATGTGCTGAACCGCGTAGGCGATATCGGGTCTGGTTCCAAGTGCCAAATATAGCAGTTCACCTATGCACGTTGCATATGGGAAGTCAATTTGGTTGCCAGTATAACGTTAATATTGCATTCCGGCTTGCATTGGAAGTTTCATGGGATTCACACTTTCCATGCCAGCACATGTGACAATGGAGTTGACATAAGTCTCCTGGGACAATGTGATCATCATTGCGCTTCTATCACGGGTGATTTTATAACCTAGGAATTCAGATAACTCACCTAAATCCCTCATGTCGAAGGTGTTCTGAAGTTCCTTTATGACCACTGAAACATGGCCTTTCGTCGTGAATACTGCAATGTCATCGACATATACCACTAGAATGAGATCTTTTCGTGTCGCGACCCTCTAAGGAGTCGTGGCTAAGGGTGACATGAAGGTGGCGGAGGCAGGAATTGGTGGCGGTGTGCACCGAGGAAGGCCCTAAGGAGGGTTGGGGTCTCGTGGCTGACTGAAAGGATCAGGCGCTGGAGTCCCAAAGGGAGATCCCAAGCTAATCCTGGAGGGAGGTGGTGA
Source organism: Ceratobasidium sp. 414 (assembly GCA_019616945.1). NCBI lineage: Eukaryota > Fungi > Basidiomycota > Agaricomycetes > Cantharellales > Ceratobasidiaceae > Ceratobasidium > Ceratobasidium sp. 414. Next base: position 7,130 of record WSTK01000636.1, read on the forward strand.
GTTCTTAAGTCAGAGGGAGGGAACTCCCTAGAGAGGATGTGTGACGAGACAGAACAAGCTGGGGAACCCGAGCTTGTCTGTTGCTGTATATATACCAGACGAGTACAGACGAGTCATCTATCTACGCCAGTCAACTGCCATTCCAAGGTGAGTCAACTGTAAGAGTCCTCTATCTAAGCCGTTTGTCATCTGCCAGTCCGCAGTCACATCACAAGACAGGAAAAAGGAAAAAAGAAGAGGGGGTGCCATTCATGGCTCATGACATTTCGTCTTGGATACAGGTGTATACTGAAGGATCCGATGGAGCTCGTTTATAACCTAGGTGCGCAATCTTCTTTGCAAATAATTGATTCCAGATCCGCGGCGCCTGCTTGAGTCCATAAAGTGATCTGACAATCTTGAGCACACGATTTGTTCTGTCTTCATATCCAGGTATCTGGTCCATGTAGAGCTCTTCTTTGACTCATCCATTAAGAAAGGCGGATTTGACGTCAAGCCCATACATATCCCAGTCATAGATGGCGGCAAGAGCTAGTAAAATATGTAGCGAGTCTGATCGTAGGACGTTCGCAAAGACCTCACTGAAGTCAATGCTCATTCTCTGTCCATATTGTCAGGAGTTCGCGTCGCTCCCCCTGACTGTGTTTCCTTTTTCTCGTGGCTCGCTTCTCTTGCCACCGGCCTTAGGCTGTGTGCACCTTCTTTTGCTTCTTTCTGACTAGGTGTATGCGTCAGCTGTAGGCTGCGCATCTCTTGACTCAGGCTGTAGCCTGCTTCCTTGACTCGTCTTCTTGATTGGCGAATGACTTACAAGCGCAGCAACTGTGCCAGTCTACTGCCATTCGCTGCTGTATGACTCAGATGTACTTAGCCAGTATAAATACAGCAGTAGACAAGCCTGGATTCTCCAGCTTGTTCTACCTTGTCATCGTCCCTATCGTCACTAGTTAAGCTCAGCCACCTGGGTGCCCTCCAAGGGACCCAGGGTGGTTCTTCACTTGTCATTGTCCCTATCATCACTAGTTAAGCTCAGCCACCTGGGTGCCCTTCAAGGGACCCAGGGTGGACCTTCACTTGTCACTCTCCCTTTCGCTTGACTAAGTACTGCCACCTGGGTGCCCTCCCAAGGGACCCAGGGTGATATCTCCCTCGTCGCATCTCCATGGTCACCAAGCTACAACATTTCGCGGCATGACGGCGCGCAGCCACCCATCCTTCGTCTCGTGGCTCAACATACCCAGTCACCTCAATTCCTCGTCTCGTAGCTCTACAGCACCTCGCCACTCAAGACTCTCACTCAGTCAAGGACAATGCTTGCGCATATACCTGACTTCTCGACTCGCGACCCATCAAGGCTCGTCGCACCATGACACCCCTCGAGCTTAGGACTCAATATATAACCTAAGACAACCCCAACATGCGCCTTCTGGAAGACTCTCGAGCTCGCACCCCATCGCATGGCGACAGGTCGCGACACATATCCTTTGACGACCAGTCATGCTCTGTGCCTTGTGATAATGCCATCTGAATTTCATTTTGCTACATTGACCCATCGCGATTTTAGAGGTTTGAAGCCAGGGGGTAAGTCGGCAAGCTGGAAGGTTTTGAATTGTTGGAAGCATGCTATTTCTTCATTGCGAGCTTGTGACCACTTATCTGCATCCCTGGAGGTCAATGTGTCTTCATAGGATGGGTGATCTTCATCCAATGGTTGTATCATAACCGCATATGCATAGTCGATCCACTCTTGTTCCTGTGTTACTACCAAGTTATCCACCTCAGCTTCGCTCGGTGGTGGTGATGTAGCTTTTGAGCCCTTGGGCTGTTCCTCCTCCTCTTCTAACCATGGTTCCAGTCGTGTGTCGCTATCTGGAGTCGACTTGCCGGTTTCGTGAAGCTTCTTGTAGTCAACACGTTGCTGACTCCTTCGTGGTTGATCTGTTGAGGGATATGAGACACCTGGTACTTGTCTCGTAAAGCGCAGTTGCTTCTGCTGTGACATCTTCGATGGTGGTGGTGGTGGTGGTGGTGCTGATGAGCATGATGGGGTGGAGGGTGGAGTTTTCAGTTGCACTTTAATTGGAGCAACTGGAATGGTGGAAGTCTGGGATGACAACGAGGGAACAGGTGCGAAAGATAACCCTACTCCCCCTGCAAGCGGCAACTCCGCCTCGTCAAGGTCGTCATAGTCGATGTCCTCTGCGTGCAAGGGTGGCACAAAGACAGCGTTCCGGGTCAGGAGAATCTGCCGTGATCCTGGCTTGTAGTACCGGAAGGCACGTGAGCCCTCTCCGTAGCCAGTAAAATGGTATTTGTTCGACTTAGCATCCAGTTTCCTGTTCTTTCCACTCTGGTCCAAGACCCACATCTCGGACCCCAACTCCTCAAGGCGGTTGACCTTTGCTTTGGTCCCAAAGAAGAGCTCGTAAGGTGTCTTCTTTGTTGCTGAAGTGGGAATTCAGTTCTTGATGAAGCAGGTATGCACAATAGCCTCGTGCCACAAAAATCTGGGCATGCCATGCTGGAATAGTGCCGTGCGTGCATAATCCAGTAGTGTTCGATTCGCTCACTCAGCAATGCCATTCTGTGCGGAAGAATGTGGAGCTGTCTGCTCTTGAATTGTCCCCTTCAAGCGGATATAAGAAATCAACTCATCGTTCTGGTATTCTGGTCCACTGTCCGTCCTAAAGCGCTTGATTTCGCCACTGGTCTGTGTCTTGACCAGCACCTCGAAGTCCTTGTATCGCACGCGGACCTCAGTGACCAATTTCATAAAGTAAACCACTGTAAATCGAGAAAAAACGTCGATGAAAGTAACAAAGTATTTATCGCCTTGTCGTGCTTTGACTTGGGCAGGGCCCCATACGTCGGATATGATTAAGTCGCCAACCCATTTATACTGAGTCTGGGACTCCTGAGGAAAAGGTGTGACATGCTGCTTAGCCGTAATACAGGCCTCACATTGATAGTTTTTGGAGGACTCAGCATCACTGGAAGTTCCTCCTCTTTCACGACTTGTTCGATAACCTTCAGGTTTGCGTGTCCTAATACTCGGTGCCACTGTTCCCAGGTCTTCACATGAGAGGACCATGTAATGGCTGAGTATGCCATCTGAACTGCAGGGGACACCTCTTCTTGATTGATCAGCTTGATATTCATATAATAGAGTTTACTCCCCGTGCATTGGCTGCCAAAGCCAATGTTGGTGGACGATCCTGGCACAGTCACCATGACTTTGCTGCTTTTGAACATAGTCGTACATCCTGCGTTGTCGATAGCAGGGATGGAGAAAAGGTTTGTAAAAAGTGCTGGTACGTGTGCACAATTGCACAGGAGAATTTGGGATTTTTGTTGGTTCGGGCCGATAAAGTATGCCTGTACATCGCCATGACCAAGGATAGGGAATGTTGATCCTCCTGCTCCCTTAACGATCTGATTCGAGACCTTCCTATAAGTGGAAAAAGCAGTCGCATTTTTGACAAAGTGGGACTCAGCTCCGCTGTCCGCTATCCAATCTACATCCAAATGTCCTTCTGCAGCCATCATGGCGTGCACCATTATCACTACTTCTTCTACTTCCTCAGCCACCGCCACATTCTCTGCCTTCTTATTTCCATCCTTAATCTTCTTCCAGCACTCTCTCTCCCAATGGCCTTCCTTCTGGCAGTAATTACACTTGCCTCGACGTGCTTTATTGCCTTGGGGGTTCAATGAGGTACCTGGAGTATTTTGGTTTTGGCGAGACGATTCACCTTGCTTTGGCCTATAGCCATTGGTCCTTCCCCTCTGTGTGAAGAGCACTGAATCGCTCTCGCCCTTTCTCTCCTTCCATTGTCCTTCAGCCATGATTTTGCTGGTAATTCTTTGGGTGATGCCCTCATGTCGAGCGGGGTCCAATAACTCACGGAGATTGGACTGTAGGGTCTGGACGAGGACGTCCCAGGAGCTTGGGAGAGACGAGGGCAGCTGAATAGCCCAATCAAAGGAGGATGCGTAGTTAACGCTGAGTTGACGCAAGGTGTCGTGCCAAGATCGCATGAGGCACACATGCTCATTGATCTTCATCCCTTCTTCCATTTGATGCAAGAAGAACTTTCATCGCAGGTCAATCACTTCGATCATATCTACTACGTCATATGGCTGGCACAGCCTATCCCAGGCTTCCTTGGAGGTGAGGATCATTAGCAGGCTCATGATGACATCGTCTGAGACTGCCCTTCTAATATTGCTTAACGCCTGTTGATCCTTCTTCTCCCAGGCCTTGATGTCATCTGCAGTGACGACAGGGGATGATGTTGATAATGTGGGCTTGGGAATGTTGCCGCTGACATATTCCCAGAGACCCTGTTCTTTGAGCCAGTCGCGAGCACGAACCTTCCAGACCTTCCATTTTCATGGTCCATCTAGTTGATCAATTTTAAGTTGAGCGGAAGAGGAGGTAGAGGTGATGGAGATGTTTTGATTTGTTGCGGATGTGGATGTGGGTGGTTGGGTTGAGCTGGAGGATACCATGATAGGAGGATACGGGAGAGGTGGATAGGACGTGGTGGGGAATTAATTCGAGGTTGAGGTCCAGGCGTAAGAGTCTACAATGTCACCTAGGACCGCAAGACTGTGAGCACGTTGTTCAGCAGTCTGGTACACAGGCCTATTCTGGATGGGAGCAACTCTGCCCAATGGTTCTAATGCTCAATCACCTCCTAGTGGCAGTGTCGTGGCTCCAGCTGCTTGCGCACGCTGCCTCACTGTTTCAGACCAGAGGTGGTACATGATCTGGTGGTGGTTGTCGAGTTTTGTTCATCCCCAACGAGCTTGGACTAGCTCCGGTAGGCTGGGGGATCGCCAGCAACTGTGATGGTTGCAGGGCGTGTCTTCAGGAAGTCCCCTTAGCCAAGCAGGGATCGTTCCGCAGGGGAATGCGTTGATGATTCGCTGGTTGACAAAGAGAATGGGTTGCCTAGGGCACATCTACTATGACGTCTACGCTGGTGTGCGTTCAATAGACTGGGCAGGGCCCGTGGTGTCAAGTAGAGTGGAGGGGTAGAGCGCCAGGTAGGGTAGCAGTGTGGGTGTATTGACCTTAGGTATGGCCAGGGCTCATAACCTGTTGAGATCACACAGTGGAAGTCTGCCTTAGGCAAGGGAGGATGAAGACGAGTGATTGAAACTGAGATTAAATGAATGAGGGAGGCTGGGTTTATATACATGAGTGACACAGCCTCGAGAAGCAAAGAAGAACAGAAGCATCATAAGCGACATATGAAAGGAAGGTGCGGAAGGCAACTGGATCTACATGTTGCTACAGAAATACATTATCGTACCATTCCAAGTCAGAGTCCATCATAGAAGCATCAAACTCGTTGCCAGGCAAAGAATAGTCCACGACAACGACAGGGCGCATGACCGTGTAAGAAGGCACCTGGAGGTTCTGCCTCAGGGTACCTGTGGGAAAGCCCAGCTGACTTAGCTGGTACAACGCTGCCAAGGGATTCTCTTCCCAACAGTTTGTTCTGCCAGGCCATCCGTTTGGGGATGGTACACTGTGGAGAAGCGGGGCTCACTTCCTAACTGCTTGTACAGGGCTTTCAGGAAGTTTCTGTTGAAGGTTGGTCCCCTATCGGAGATTGTTACCTCCGAGGTTCCATGATGTTTCCAGACTTCCCGTAGGAATACCTCCACGAGTTCTTCTGCATCCATACTCTCCCTGCAGGGTATGAAGTGCCCCTGCCGCGAGAAGTGGTCCATGACTGCTAGGATGCTGTCAAAACCATCCAATTCTGGTAGTTTGACAATAAAATCGTAGTTGATTTCTTCCCATGGTCCCTTTGGTAACTCAATGTTCTTTCTGGGAGTGTGCTGAATCACAGCTTTGGCCCGGGTACAGGTCTCGCACTGGTCCACGTAGTTATTCACCTGCGACTTCAGGTTCGGCCAGGTGTATCGTCTCTTGATTAACTCCAGGGTCCTGGCTTGTCCTTGGTGTCCAGCCACTGGGGAGTCATGGTGCAGGCTGAGGATCTGTTTCCTGATCTCAGGGTCGTCAGGTACCAGAATTGTGTCATTGTACCATACTAAGCCTTCTTTCCAAGTGTATCGTTTGTACTGTTTCCATATTGATGGCGGTAGCTCCTCCATGTGTTTTACACTATGTATGAGGGTTTCTAGTGATTTGTCCTCCTCCTGTGCCTCTTTGATCTGGCTTATGATGTCAATCCCTATCTCGGCCTTAAAACCAATGAAGCGTTCGGCGGCAATCATTGTCTGCTCCGGGGTCAGTATTTCTTTATGATCACTCCTTCTTGATAAGGCGTCTGGTTTCTCGGACTGCTTCCCGGGCCGGTACACGATCTTGAAGTTGTAAGATGCCAGCAAACCATACCACCGAGCATGTTTTCTGTCCATGATTCTGGCCTTGCTCCAGAATTGGAGGTTGTGGTGGTCAGTGTAAATGGTTATAGTCTGCCTAGTGCCTTCGAGTAGGTATCGCCAATGGGTGAGGGATTCAACTATGGCTAGGAGTTCCTTGTTGTAGGTGTCATATCGCTGTTGGGCTTCATTGAAACTTTTCAACATGAATGCTATGGGGTGTAGTTTCCCATCCTCGTGTCGTTGGCTGAGGATGGAGCCCATAGCCACACCTGACGCATCTGTTTCTAGGAAGTACAGTTTATCAGGATCAGCGTGTATCAGCACTGGTTTACAACATATCGCTTCTTTGATCGTTTCGAATGCTTCTTGTTGTCTCGTGGACCACCTCCATACTACATCCTTTTGGGTCAGGGCGGTTAAGGGGTGTGCCAAGGTGCTATAGGCTGGGACAAATCTTCAGTAAAATTTCACAAAGCCTAGGAATGCTTGTACTTGTTTTAGATTTCGGGGTGTTTGCCAATCGTGTATGGCCCAGACCTTATCTTCCTCCATGGATATGCCCTCTGGTGTGATGACCAGTCCTATGTAGGTTACTGTTGTAGTGAAGAACGAACACTTCTCTGGTTGTGCGAAGAGGTGGTGTTCTCAGAGTCGTTGTAGGACTTCTCTGACGTGTCCTATGTGTTCTTCCTTGTTTTTTGAGTAGATTAGGATGTCATCCAGGTAGACTATCACGAAGACGTCTCTGAGGTCATAGAGTAGTTCATTCATGAATCATTGGAAGACGGCCGGTGTGTTCTTTAGTCCAAAAGGCATTACCACATATTCATAGAGGCCATCTTTGGTCCTAAAGGCTGTCTTCCATTCATCCCCTTCCTTGATCCATACGTTGTTGTACCCCCACCATAGGTCAAGCTTAGTGAAGATCTTGGCCTCCCTGAGCTTCTCCAAGAGGTCTTCCTGTAGCAGGATGGGGAATTGATCACTAATTGTGATGTCGTTGATTTTCCAGTAGTCCGTTACCAGCCTGAGCAACCCATCCTGTTTTTTAACGTAGAAGCAGGGTGCAGCTGTAGGAGAGTGGCTTGGCCTTATCTTGCCATCCCTAAGTTCCTGTTCTATGAATTCCTTTAATGTTCTCTGCTGATCCAGTGACATAGGGTATGCTTTCACCAGTCTGGGGAGCTCAACATTGTCCTTGAAGTTTATCACGCAGTTGTGTTTTCTGTGTGGTGGTAGTTCCTTGAATTTCTCTGCATCGAAGACATCCACAAAGTCCTGGAATTCCAGGGGAATTTGTCTGTTTGTATGCGCTTTTCTTCCATTCAGGATCCTTGCTTCCCCAGGGCCAACAGGGATCAAGGGGTCAATTGGCTCTGGTTCTGTGGTTTCCTTTCAGGGTTCATCGCAATACCTAATTTCCATTGTTTTCCAGGAGATGTCTGGGTCATGCTTTGCAAGCTATTCTTTTCCTATGATTGCCGGGGTATCCCCCAGTGGCATGACGTAGAATTGTTCCTTGAAACTCCGTCTGCCTAGTTCGAAGGTTACTGTTGTGCGGAATTGTATTTTTTTGGTGGTTTCCTGCCTGTCTATTGCTATAATGGTTCACGGGAACTGAAGTTCTATGAGGGGGAGGGACTTCCTTCTGGCGAAGGTTATGTCCATGAAATTCTTTGACGATCCTGAATCAATAAGTGTTTTTACGGGGTCTGTGATTCCCTTGACCAGAATGTGTGTATGCGGTGTATTATCTGTGACCTTGATGTGATACATTCTATTCTGACCTTTGGGTTTGTCCTTGCCTCCTGACACGGGCGCAGGGGGCCATCCTAGTTTTCCGACCCCGAAGCAGTGGATGCTTCATCCTCCTTAGCTTCTTCCTGTAACTCCGCAGCCTTTCCCTTCACCATGCTTCCTTCTGTTGTGTTCCATTCCATGGCTCTGCACATATCCTTCCAATGTCCCTTCTTCGCACACTTGGTGCAGAGTTTTTCATCCATTCTTCTTTTGAACTCTCTGTCAGAGAGTCTCTTGTGTTTGGACCTGTTGGTACCCTCCTCGGTGGTGCTCTGCTGTCCTTGCAGGGCGTTGCCTGTTCCGGCGTGTTGGGTGGAACTGTCCTGTCCTCTAGTCGCAAATAGGATGTCATCTGTTTTGATGGCTAGCTCTATCCACTGCTCGAGTGTGACAGTATCAGTATTTTGCATGAACATCATTCGCAGGATTTGCTTTTGTATGTTGTCTTTTAGCCCAGTACAAAATTTATCGATGAGGGCTTGTTCGTCCCAGCTGAGACTGTCCATGAGTATATGGAATTGGGAGGTGTATTCTTGTGCCGATCGTGTTTGCTGAAGGCACTGAATATCTCGTACTGCCCTATCCTTCTTTATTGGATCTCTGAAGGCAAGCAGGAAGGCTTCCTTGAAGGCTCGCCAGGACGTCAGGGCCATATGATGAACCTCGTCAAGGTGTTTCCTTAACAGGGGTTTGGCCCATCTTGTGCCATCGCCTTCCTTCATGTTGGTGAGCATGGCTGAGATCTTTCGTTTGTCGGAGAAGGCTCCTGGGTAGTCATTGAAGTACATCTCCATCTTCATCAGGAAGACCTCGGCTTCCTGATCACATTTCTTTCCTTCGAAGGGTTTGGGTTTCTTTGCCCTTGCCCCTTTTGGAATGTCATCTTTTATGGCCAGGTCCTTCCATTTTACCCTATGTTGTGTGGATTGGTGTTGTGGCAGCTCCTTGAAGGCGTCTGCTCAAATGGAGGCAGCGCTTTCTGATTGCTCTGTTGATGTTTCCTCATTGGCTAACCTTGTAAGACGGTTGTCGATGGCCATGATTAACTCCCTGTTGATATTGTTTGATTCCTTCAGCGCTTTCAGAGTTTGCTGCTGTTGCTTGTTCATGGTTCACAGGTGGGCGAAGAGATTTGGTATGGCCTCAAGATGAGTTACTATGTCCCTAAGCATGTTGGTATTTTCTTGTATTCCTTGGAGTGCCCGATGTGCGTTGTTTGAGGCCCTTAAGGCATTGTCTTCTGCTCCCTTTGCTTGTTGGTCTATTCATTCCATGTGGGTTCCCATAGCCACTTGCCGGTTTCATACATCCACCAGCTGGTCCCTGATTTGGGTTATCCCTAGGGATTCCCCTGTGATCTGTTGGACAATTTGGGGAACGAGAGGTCCCATTGCTCTGCCCATTAGGTCTATGAACAGGGCCTGCTGTTCCGTGGGGATGGCTTGCTCCAGTGCCCTGGGTGCTACGTAGGGAGAGTGTTGTGAGCTGTCGTACAGCCCCCAACTTTTCTTCCGCTTCCTTCTTTCTCTTGGGCACCTTTGGCCCCCCTTTGTCTCGTGGCTTGGCCTTGCTCCGTGGTTGACCGACCTGGGAATGGCGGTTGACTCACACCTGTACACATGACTAGTCCTGTTGACTCGCCTTGGAATGGCGGTTGACTGTCGTACTTAGATGACTCACCTGTACTTGTGTAGTATATAGAGAGCAGAGAACAAGCCTGGCAACCCCAGCTTGTTCTCGCCTTGTCCCACTTCACCTTCGCACTAAGGGGTTAGCAACCCTCTTACTTAAGTTGTTCTCTCCAAGGGTCTCGTGGCTTAAAGGTACTTAGCCACTTGACCACCCTTCGTATCTCGTGGCACATCGTCACCAAGTCAAGTAACCTTTCGTGGCTTAACTATAAGCCTTCTACGTCATGTCCATCTATCGTCCCAAGTCTACGAGGACCCCCGTCCTACCTTACCACGTCTAAAGGAACCTCCGCGTCACACTAGTGACCCTACGGCGAAGGCTCGTAACAGAGAGGCTGGTTGGTCTACAACCTCTGGTTCAAGAAGCACTGGCACTCATACCAGGGTGTGCCTGGTGTGAAGGTCCCGCATGGGTACCCTGGCTAGTGGATGAATTGCTTCCCCCTTGCTGTCCGATTCCTCGTTATGTATGAGGGTGGGGTAGGTTCGTGACCTTTGTTCAGGTTCTGTTGAAGGTCCGGCGGTTGGGCCGGTGGTTTCCTCAAGTTGAATTGTGTCGTCTTCCTCTGGCATTGCACTGGGCATGGAGTGTTGGGAGGAAATTGATGAGGCCCTGGAGCAATTCTTGGGGCTTTGTGTTTGATCCTCGTGTGCGCTTGCCACCACCGATTGTGTTGCACTGGGTGGGGCTGACGGAGGTCTAAGGCTTGCTGGTCTTGACTGCCGTTCGGGGTTGCGTCTTGGCTCCGTCATAGCCGGTTTCGGTGAATACTGGTGGAATAAGCTGGTAGTCTTTTCTGGGTGCGCGGTTTCCTGCTGGTGGGTTCCAGAAGCGGTCCTCTACCGGGTCTGGGGCGTGTTTCGGTCCCGCATCCGTTGTGGAAGCTTGTTCTGTAATGTCACGACCCTCTAGGGGATTGTGGCTGGGGGTAACATGGTGGTAGCGGAGGCAGGAACTGGTGGTGGCTGGCACCAAGGAAGGCCCTAATTGGGTCGAGGTGAAGTCTTGTGACTTGACTGAGGCACTAGTCGCTGGATTCCTTTAAGGGGAGTCCCAAGCTAGTCCTTAAGGAAGAGGCGAGTTCTAAGTCAGAGGGAGGAAGTTCCCTAGAGAGGAAGTGTGACAAGATAGAACAAGCTGGGGAACCCAGGCTTGTCTACTGCTGTATATATACTGGTCGAGTACAGACAAGTCATCTATCTACGCCAGTTGACTGCCATTCCAAGACGAGTCAACTGCAAGAGTCATCTGTCCAAGTTGCCAGTCATCTGCCAGTCCACAGTCACGTCACAAGACAGGAAAAAGAGGAAAAAAGGAGAGAAATGGGGGAGCACCATTCATGGCTCATGACACACCAACCATGACCAACACGGACATCGCGGCGATGGAGTGGGACTTGGAGAGGTTCCACAAGCTGAAGGGTTTGCTGGTCACGAAGGGCATGTACAAAACAAGCGAGCAGTTTGACAAGATACCCAAGCTACATATGCTCAGTCACTACGTGTTCATGATTCAGGAGCTGGGCACACCTGACGGGTTCAACACAGAACTCCCAGAGCACCTCCATATTGAATATGCCAAGGTGCCATGGCGCTCATCAAACAAGGTAAAACCTATGCCACAGATGATTAAATATCTTCAGTGACAGGAAGCTATTCGAATCCACTGGAGTTACATGGACTTGTACCTTGGTCTGGACCCCGACAAGGATGACAAGGATGACAATATTTTCAACCCAGGCGATGTCAACGAGGGCGAGGACACGGCCAAGGTCATAGGGCTGCACAGCAACAAGGCTGGCGGCGAGGGAATGCCGGAAGCAATTACCTACCCGAACCCTCGCAGGCAGATGGCCAAAAACCCGACCAAACAAAATGTTCCCATCAGTGCTGTAATCAGCAACTACAGCGCATCCATCAGGCAAAAATTATGGGTTCATAGAGCCCCACAGAGATGGGGATACAGGGGATACAGCTCTGTTTCCTAGAGTCTCTGGGAGGCTCTGGGAGGCTCTGGGAAACAGGGGAAACACAGGGCCAAACAAACCCCTGTTGGGCTAACATCCCAAAAAAGCGCA
>WSTK01000637.1:0-12668 GCA_019616945.1 Ceratobasidium sp. 414
TCCGGACCCGCTGCTGAACTCTGTAGGCGTGTATATGAAGCATTTCTGTCCCAGGGTGATTAGTCTGCTACGTTTCACATGACTTATGCATGCAGTAACGCGCATGCTAAAGCAGACTATCATTGTATCAAATGTTTTATTGAAAGTAAACAAGGTCAATATTAATGCCCTTGACCATCATCCTGCGCGAAGCCTCGGATGGAAAGTAATATATACAGCCGAGATGCGCTTGAAAGTGTCTGTGGGTTTTATCATTCCCGCACGCGTGGGATTCTTCCTTCATGCGCGGAATTATTCCTTCATATGTGATACCCTCCTCTCATCAAATCATCTGTTTCACTCTCGCTCCACTCTGTTATGGATATATGTCTACACGCACAGTATGCTGCCGCATTGGCACCACATTAAGCCCAGCAATCCTGATTCTACTGCCCACGCGTGCATTTCACTCCTCACGCGTAGACGTTTTTTATATTTTGCCGTGCTTATGTGCCCTGAATTGGTAGGTGACTCTCCACGCGTGCGCACGAATTTTCACGCGTGAAACGTATTCTTCGTATACGGCAGACATGTGTCACGCGTGAAAATATATTATCACGCATACACACTTACCTTCATTCTGTCCACGCGTGCTTACAAGCTTTCACGCGTGAAACCTCATCTACCCACGCATGTCACACGTGGAATTGTCTTACCATGCGTGGTGAATCAAACGCCACTTGAAATCACCCTTTGCTCTATGCCCCAGTATTACTGTTACGCGTGAAGAACCGGGTGTTCAGCGCACTTCACCCACGCGTGGAATCTCGATAACACGCGTGGTTCACTGTGTTTGAAAGCCACGCGTGATTTGTGAGATGACCTGCTGTAGTAAGTGGTCAGTCCACGGTTTCTTGGGGTACTGCCCCATTTTGAGTTGTTGGTTGGGTATTGGAGGTTGTGGTTGTGGCTTTTCCCTTGGTTGGATTGCTTTGGTTTCTTTGGGTGGCGAATAGAATATCATTGGTATGGATGGTGTATTTGATCCATTCCTTGTGTCACGACCTGTCACCACGCGATAGGGTGCGAGCTTGAGAGTCTTCAGAATGATGAGTGTTGGGGTTCCCTTAGGCTCTATGCTTGAGCTTCTAAGGTCGAAAGGTGCTGTGGTGCGATGAGCCTTAATGGGTCGCGAGTCGAAAGGCCAGGTATATGCACAAGCATTACCCTTGACTGAGTGACTGAGTGGGAGTCTTGAGTGGCGAGGTGCTGTGAAGCCACAAGACGAGAGGCTGGGGTGACTGGGTATGTTGAGCCACGAGATGAAGGGTTGGAGTGGCTGCACACTGGTATGCCACGAGATATCATGGCCTTGAGTGATGATGGTTCAGCAAGCCACAAGACAGAGGTCTTAGTCAAGTAAAGTGTATAGTAAAGACAGGAGGTTGACAAGTGAAGGACCACCCTGGGTCCCTTGGGAGGGCACCCAGGTGGTTTGAGCTTAACTAATGACGATAGGGGTGTGACAAGGTAGAACAACCTGGAGAATCCAGGCTTGTCTACTGCTGTATTTATACTAGCTAAGTACATCTGAGTCATACAGCAGTGCGAATGGCAGTAGACTGGCACAGTTGCTGCACTTGCAAGTCATTCGCCAATCAAGAAGACGAGTCAAGGAAGCAGGCTACAGCCTGAGTCAAGAGATGCGCAGCCTACAGCTGACGCATACACCTAGTCAGAAAGGAAGCAAAGGAAGGCACACACAGCCTAAGGCTGGTGGCAAGAGAAGCGAGCCACGAGAAAAAGAAAGACAAGCCACAAGAAAGAAAACACAGTCAGGGGGAGTGACACGAACTCCTGACACCTTGAGGGTAAGATTGGATATGTCCTGTAATACCATCATACGCATGAGTTCTCCTTTGACAGTATCTTTGAGTCCAGCTTTGAAACAATCTATGAGCACCCTTTTGTCCCATTTGAGTTCGTCCATGAGAATCCTGAACTCAGAGGCATACTCATTTGCAGATCAGGTTTGGACTAGTATCTGAATGTTCTGAGTGGCCCTATCACGTTTGATCGGATCCCCAAAGGCCAGAAGGAAAGCTTTCTTGAAGTTGTCCCAGGATGTGATGGTTTCGTGTTTGGTTCCTCCCAGGACTTTCTTGAGTAGGGGTTTTGCCCATCGTGATGCTGGTCCTTCTGTCATGTTTGATAGGGTAGTGGATATGTCATGACCTGACAGCTTCCTCATGCTCATATATTTTTACACTTTTCTTTTGCCTTGTCTTGGCTTGGTTTTCGGTCTTGTCTGTTTGCTGTTTCGTCTATATTGCTATCTTGTTGGTGATTGTACTTCTTTATTGCTGATATCTTGTTGTCAGTTATTCTCTTGTCTTATGTGCTAGTCACACGTCCCACGAGTACACATCTTGTTGCAACTCTTCTCTTTCTTTCCGAGTTGCTATCTTGTTAGCACTCATTCTTATTTACTTAGTGTGCTTACTGATAGAAGTAGTTAGTCACATCATTAGAGGTCTAGATCGCTGACATACAGCCTAGACTCTCTTTTGATATTCGATTGGCAATACATCTTGATTGTAGCCACTTATTATGTCCTTGAGGTTGCCTGGTGTCGTCCAGAGCTGATGCATTTTCCATATGATTTCATATATGCTTAGTATATAGCTACAGGCAGTCTGGGGGTTTTGTCCTCAAGACTTGTTGTCTTGTCAATGCTATTCCTGGTGTGAATATTATTTTACTCTTTACTCTTTTACTTTACTTGGTGTGAGTGCGATCTTGCTTGTTGCTCCACAATGCTGAGAACCAGGTCTCGACAGGATATCTTTTTAGGGTCTGGGAACACTCCCAGGTATTCGAGGAAGTATAGTTCCATCTTCATTAAAAAGTTTTCAGCTTCGGTATCTCGTTTCTTTCCTTCAAAAGCCTCTGGTTTCTTGGTCCTTGCTCCTTTGGGAATACATTCTTCTTGAGGGGAGTGAGATTGTTCTGACCTTTCCTGTCTTGGCCTTCGCGGGGTTCTAGAGCAGGATTGTCGTCTGTTGGGTGATCCGGGAGGTGTTGGATATTGTGGTGGGTGGATGTCCCTTTTTGTGGACTGACTTAGTGGGGGTTCGTGGAACTCTGTGTTGTTTATCGTTCGTGTGAGATGCTCCTCCATTTGATCGATCCACCTGTCTAGTGCTTGAACAAGTTCTCTGGTTAGTTCACCATCCTTTTGGATTTCAGTTATTGCTTCTTGAAGTGACCTGAGAACCATGTTTGTTCCTCATTGCAAATCATTTACCCAGGCTGGAACCTCATTGAACTGGTTTTGGATTGTCATAATTGTGGCCTGGGTACGTGTGTGTTCTTGGTGGGCCAGGTAGCTGTTGTGCACTATCTGTGCAGTTTCTGTTTGGGTTTGTCATGCTAACTGTGCTAGTTCTGTCACTCCATTGTCAAAGTTTGTTTGGTGATTTCGAATATCCTCAATGCTTCGTGTGATGGCTTTGATGTGCACCCCATTGAGTGCTTGGTGGGTTACTTCAGGTAGTAGAGGTCGTAGGGCTGCCTGCATTAAGGTGACAAACCTTTGGTAGTCTGGGTCCACTTCCAGGGCTGCTAGATTGAATTCTGGGTGTCGCCATTGGATTGGTGTGATGTGTATTGGGGAGACAACTTCTGGAGCTTCTGGAAGGTTTGGCTCAGGTTCTGTGGGAAGAGGTGGGGCTGGTTGAGGCTGAGCCAGTATTGGTTCGCATTCATCATCACTTTCAACAAGGGTGATGATCTGCGGTTCTTGCCCAGGAAGGGATTCCTGTTGTCTTCATGGTGTGATAATTGGGGTAGCTTGGTTAGATCAGACTGGGAGGTATACTCTAGCACAGGGATGGTATCAGGTTCTCTCTTCCTCTTCGGGAATGATGATTGACCCCACACCCACTGCCATTTCTTGTTCTGGTCCAATGCTTGGCCCAGGGATAATTCGTACCACTGAGGGTTGCTTGAGGTGGATGGTCTGATCTTCTTCTTTGGGTTCTGGTAGTCCTCCCGGCATTGATTGTTGAGACATTCTTGAAGTTCTTCTGGTGTTGGTAACTTCTTGCTCAGTTGGGGTGGTAGGTGTTGAACCCTGCAGTAGTGAAGTGAAGGCTTCTCCCAGGGCTGAGTGGATCCTTGTCTGGTATTGGGTACCATAGCTATGTTGTGATCCTGTATTGGATCTGTGTTCTGACATGTTTGTTTTGGCTTTTCTTGGTGAGGGGGTTGTCTTGAGATTAAGTCCAGGTTCGCGGATAAAGCTTGCTTCGCAATGTCACAGCCTGTCAGGACATATGATGGGGCCTCGGGAAACTGCAGAGGTGGATGTATGCTTCTGTCTGGAGGGCGAGGAACTGAATCATGTGTTCTTGTTTACCAGTGGCGAACAGGTGAGCCACAAGTCAAAATCAAGATAGACATGTGTGCGTGCGTAGTCTTTGGATGGTAGTTAACCACAAGATATGGCGACTGGCTGTGAACATGAGGGTATGCCTGATGAGAGAGGCCTGGGGCGAGTAAACTAGTAAGACTCCTAAGAGGCCTAAGGAACTAAAGGGGGTTCAAGAGAAACTGTGGGTGAGCTGGTG
Source organism: Ceratobasidium sp. 414 (assembly GCA_019616945.1). Classification (NCBI taxonomy): domain Eukaryota; kingdom Fungi; phylum Basidiomycota; class Agaricomycetes; order Cantharellales; family Ceratobasidiaceae; genus Ceratobasidium; species Ceratobasidium sp. 414. The sequence goes on from WSTK01000637.1 coordinate 4,611, forward strand.
AGTCTCCAGTGTGAGGTCCTGAGAGGGACTCTAGAGAATTAGAGATGACAAGGTGAAGCAAGCTGGAGAATCCAGGCTTGCACACCACTGTATTTATACTATGTACATGAGTGCAAGTCATACAGCGTGAATGGCAGAGGCTGCACATCAGCATGAGACATGCATACACAGAGTCATTCCTGCACAGCTGGAGCTAGCACATACACTGAGTCAGGTTCTGAGAAGTGAGAAGGCACACACAGCCTAATGCTGGTGGTGAGTAAGCTGAGCCACAAGAAAAGTTGGGGGTGAGTCTCCGAACTCCTGACACAAGTGAGGCAGGGCAAGGGCGGGCAAGGCGGGCATGGTGAGCATTACTGGGAGAGCAAGGGAGGGTGAGACAGCATGTGTGTAAGAGAGCACATGCCATGAGCAAAGGGTGAAGTGTCGTGACCCATGATTTGTCACGACCCTGTAACAATCAAAACAAAGGGACACGTGAGGTAAATGTCACGTGACTTGTCACGAGCCATGAATGGCACCCCCCTCTTTTCTCCTCTCTTCTCCTCTTTTTTCCTGTCTTGTGACGTGGCTGCAGACTGGCTGATGACTGGTGACTTAGATAGATGACGTACAGTTGACTTGCCTTGGAATGGCGGTTGACTGGCATAGAAAGATGACTCGTCTGTACTCGTCTAGTATATATACAGCAGCAGACAAGCCTGGGTTCCCCAGCTTGTTCTGTCTCGTCACACATCCTCTCTAGGGAGCCTCTGACTTAGAACTCGCCACCTCCCTCCAAGACTAGCTTGGGATCTCCCTTCGGGACTCCAGCACCTAGTCCTTTCGGTCAGCCACGAGACATCGACCCTTCTCCGGGCCTTCCTTAGGTACACGTCGTCACCAGTTCCTGCCTCCGCCCCCTTCACGTCACTCCTAGCCATGACACCTTGGAGGGTCACGACATTACAGAACAAGCTACCACAACGGATGCAGGACCAAAACACGCCACAGACATGGTAGAAGAGCTCTTCCGGAACCCCACAGAAAGAAGCCGACAGAAGACAGATTACCAGATCACTCCCCCAGTATTCGCCGAACTTAGCTATGTCAACAGAACCAAGGCGAAACCCCGAGCGGCGGTCAAGACCAGCCAGCCTCAGGCCCCCATCGGCCCCACCCAGCATAACACCGTTGGCAGCGGCCAGTGCACATGAGGACCAGGAAGAAGCCCCCGAACGCCACTCCAGGACCTCTTCAGTCTCTTCCCAACACTCCATGCCCAGCACAATGCCGGAGGAAGACGATACAATCCGGCTTAATGAACCAGAACCGGCCAGCTCAGCCACCGGGCCATCCACAAGATCAGAACCAGAACAACAGTCACGGACCTACCCCACCATCATACACAATGAGGAATCAGATAGCGATGGGGAAGCAATCCATCCACTAGCCAGGGTACCTATGCGAGAACTCCATGCAAGACACACCCCCGTAAGGGCTCCCGCACTCCTCGATCCCGAAGGGGTCATAGACCAACCGGCTCCCCCATACATAGCACCCAGGGCACCAGAGCAGGCCATCCCAGCGGAACAACAAGCTCTATTCATAGACCTAATGGGGAGAGCAATGGGACCCCTCATCCTGCAAATCACCCAGAGAATCATGGGTGAAACCCTGGGAATAACCCAACTCAGGGAACAGCTAACAGACGTCCGAAATCGGCAAGTGGCTATGGCAACCCATGTGGAACGAATCGACCACCAGGTAAGAGAAGTCGAAAGCCAGGCCACAAGAGCCTCCAACAACGCACGACAAGCCCTTCAGGGGATACAGGAGAATATGAACACGCTCAAAGACATAACAACCCGCCTCGAAGCCCTGCCGAACCTCTTCACCCACCTGCGAACCATGAGCGAGCACCAGCTCGACACCATGAAAGCCCTGAAAGAATCCAACGACATCAACAGGGAATTAATCATGGCCATGGACAATTGCCTTACCAAAATAACCAACGAAGAGGCACCGACCGAATGATCCGAAAGCAGGGTTTCCACTCACACGGATGTATTTGAGGGGCCCCCACAGCACCAATCCACACAACACCGAGTACGATGAAGGGACGTCATCGGAAACGATATTCCTAAAGGAGCAAAAGCAAAGAAACCCGAGCCCTTCGAAGGGAAGAAACGCGATCAAGAAGCGGAGGTCTTCCTAATGAAAATGGAGATGTACTTTAACGACTACCCAGGGGCCTTCTCGGACAAGCGAAAGATCTCGGCTACGCTCACCAACATGAAGGAAGGCAACGGAACCCGATGGGCCAAACCCCTGCTGCGGAAGCACCTGGACGAGGTTCCACATACAGTGTTAGCTTCCTGGACGGCCTTCAAAGAAGCCTTCCTACTAGCCTTCGGAGACCCAATTAAGAAGGACAGGGTGGTGTGAGATATCCAACGTCTCCAACAAACACGATCAGCGCAAGAATATGCTTCCCAATTCCGCATACTCATGGACAGCCTCAACTGGGATGAACGTGCCCTTATTGACAAATTCTGCACTGGACTAAAAGACAATGTCCAGAAGGAAATCCTATGAATGACCTTCATGCAGAACACGGAAGCAGTGACACTTGAACAATGGATCAAATTAGCCATTAAAACGGATGACATTCTATTTGCAACAAGGGGAAGAGATAATCTGAATTGCCATACCGGGACCGGTAGCGCAATACAGGGACAACAAGGTACCACTGAAGAAGGTGTGAACAGACCAAAAAAGAAGAACCTCTCAGATAAGGAGTTCAAGAGGAGGATGGACGAAAAGCTCTACATCAAATGCGCAAAGAAAGGACATAGGAAGGACACATGTCAGGCAACAGAATGGAATACAACAGAAGGCGGAGGGACGATGAAAGGAAAGGCAGCAGAGGTGCAGGAGGCAAAGGAAGACGAAGCCTCAACTGCCTCGGAGTCGGAAAACTAGGACGGCCCCCTGTACCCATGTCAGGAGGCAAGGAGATACCCAAAGGTCAGAAGAAAATGTATCACGTCAGGGTCACAAATAATGCACCACATACACACATTCTGATCAAGGGAATCACGGACCCAGTGAAAACACTCATCGATTCAGGCTCATCAAGAAACTTCATGGACATAACCTTCGCCAGAAGGAAGTCCCTACCCCTGGTAGAACTGCAGTTCCCACGGATGGTCATCGCCATAGATGGGCAATCGACCGCTGAAAAAATATGATTCCGTACGACAGTAGACTTCGAGCTAAATGGACGAAGCTTCAGGGAACGCTTCTACGTCATGCCCTTGGGAGATACCCCGGCCATCATAGGAAAGGAGTGGCTCACCAAATATGACCCAGATATCCACTGGGGAACAATGGAGATACAGTACCGCGACAAAGGAACCACAGAATCAGAGTCAATTGACCCCTCGATCCCTGTCAGCTCTGAGGAAGTGAGTACCCTAACCAGGAAGGAAGCGTCTATAACAAAAGGATCCATTCCCTTGGAGTTCCGGGATTTCATGGACGTCTTTGATGCTGAAAAGTTCAAGGAGTTACCACCGCACCGAAAACACGACTGCACCATAGAATTCAAGGAAGGCGCTGAACCACCCCAACCAGCGAAAGCATACCCCATGTCACCAGACCAACAGAAGACACTCAAGGAGTTCCTGGGACAGGAGCTCCAGGACGGGAAGATACGGCCAAGCAATTCCCCCACAGCCGCACTATGCTTCTATGTGAAGAAACAGGACGGATCCCTTCGATTGGTCACAGACTATCGAAAAATCAATGATATTACTGTCAGTGACCAATTCCCCATCCTGTTACAGGAAGACCTTCTGGAAAAGCTCTGGGAAGCGAAAGTGTTCACTAAACTCGACCTACGATGGGGATACAACAATGTGCAGATCAGGGAGGGGGACGAATGGAAGACGGCCTTTCGAACCAAAGACAGTCTCTACGAACATGTAGTGATGCCTTTTGGGCTCAAAAACACGCCAGCAGTCTTCCAGTGGTTCATGAACGAACTCTCCTACAATCTAAGGGACGTCTTTGTGATAGTCTACCTGGATGATATCCTGATCTACTCCAAGAACAGAGAAGAACACGTGGGACATGTCAGGGAAGTACTCCAACGACTTCGAAGTCACCACCTTTTCGCGCGACCAGAGAAATGTTCATTCTTCATGACCACCGTGACCTACATAGGACTAGTCATTACGCTGGAAGGAATATCAATGGAAGAAGACAAGGTCCAGGCAATATGAGACTGGCAAACGCTGGAAACCCTGAAACAGGTACAGGCTTTCCTAGGCTTTGTCAATTTCTATTGAAGATTTGTCCCTGCTTACAGCACTCTGGCACAACCCTTAACATCTTTAACCAAGAAAAACACGGTCTGGAGATGGTCAACGCGACAGGAAGAGGCGTTCAAAATGATCAAGGAAGCCATATGTCGCCAATCCGTACTAATGCACCCGAATCCCGACAAACCGTACTTCCTGGAAACGGATGCGTCAGGAGTAGCCATGGGCTCCATCCTCAGTCAACGACATGAAGATGGCAAGTTACATCTGATCGCCTTCATGTCAAAAAGTTTCAACGAGGCCCAGCACTGATACAACACCTATAATAAAGAGCTCCTAGCTATCATCAAGTCTCTGGTCCATTGGCGATACCTTCTCGAAGGAACCAAGCAGTCCATAACCATCTACACAGATCACCAAAACCTACAGTTCTGGAGTAAGGCCAGAATCATGGATAGGAAACATGCCTGGTGGTATGGACTATTAGCCTCGTACAACTTCGAAATCGTATATCGGCCAGGAAAGCAATCCGAGAAACCAGATGCACTATCCAGACGAAGTGACCATAAGGGGATTCTGAGCCCGGAGCAAACCATGATAGCCGCTGAACGCTTCATCGGATTCAAGGCCGAAATAGGAATCAACATTATAGACCAAATCAAGGAGGCGCAGGGAGAAGAAGAATCCCTGGAGACCCTTATACATAGCATTAAACACATGGGAGATCTACCCCCGTCAATACGAAAGCAATACAAGCAGTACGCCTGGAGGGAAGGACTACTGTGGTATGACAACACTATTTTGGTACCAGACGACCCGGAAATCAGGAAACAAATCCTGGGTCTACACCACCATTCCCCAATAGCAGGGTATCAGGGTCGCGCCAGAACCCTAGAGCTGATCAAAAGATGATACACATGGCCAAACCTGAAATCGCAAGTTAACAGTTACGTAGACCAATGCGAGACCTGCAGCCAAGCCAAGGCTGTGACACATCACATACCGGGAAAGGACATTGATCTACCCAACGAACCGTGGGAAGAGATCAACTACAACTTCATCGTCAAGCTACCAGAATTGGAAGGGTTTGACAGTATCCTGGTGGTTGTAGATCGCTTCTCACTGCAAGGGCATTTCATACCCTGCAAAGAGAGCACGGATGCAGAAGAATTAGCGGAGATATTCCTGTGAGAAGTCTGGAAGCATCACGGCACCCTGAAGGTCACAATCTTGGACAGAGGACCAACGTTCAACAGTAACTTCCTGAAGGCCCTGTATAAGCAACTGGGAAGCGAACCCTGGTTTTCCACAGCATACCACCCTCAAACAGATGGACTGGCGGAAAGAACCAATCAATGGCTGGAAGGGTACCTCCAAAGCTTCTGCAACCATAGCCAGGATGACTGGGCGAAGTGGCTGCCCATAGTGGAATTCTGCCACAACGACCAGAAGAATACCATGACAGGTCTAACTGCGTTTGAAGCAGTGTATGGTAGGAATCCGCAATGGCAATTCTCAGAAGAAAAGGGAACCTCACCCCCGGCCGACATGATGGTGGAGCACATGAAGCGGATCTGGGACGAGGCCTGAGCGTCCATGGAATACCACCAGAAGGTAGAACAAAAGAAAGAACCAAAAGGGTACGAGAAGGGACAAAGGGTGTGGCTAGACACACGGAATATCAGAACGAGGCGACCCTCCAAGAAGCTAGACGACAAACGGGCCAGACCTTTCACGATAACCAAACAAATATCTTCACACACTTACCGCCTGAACCTACCCAAATCCATGAGAATCCATAACGTGTTCCATGTGGGTCTCCTCTCTCCTTACAAGGAGGACTCCTTCGGACGGTTCTCGCCGCAGCCACCGCCAATCATTACGGAAGAAGGGGAAGAGCAGTTTGAAGTCGAGAAAGTCATGGGATGGGAAGAAAAGAAGGGGCAACTATATTACAAAGTCAAGTGGAAAGGATATGACTCGCTAGAGAACACAATGGAGTGCACGGAGAAGATAGGGGTCCTAGAGCGAGTCATGCGCCAATTCCACTGCTCCTTTCCCACAGCTCCAGTACCCACCAACTATAAAGAGGTGCGAGGAAGAGCTGGAGACGACATACCCTCCACCACTACTACCCTTGCAGCACTTGACCTTGCCTCCACTCCCCCTACTACATTGGTCATTGTCAAGTCCTACGCTGGGATTGCCTCGAAGCCCGCCAGGAACGAGCACCGAGGCCGCAACATCGAGGAGCGCCGTGCCAAGGCCAACGAGAACAGCCAGGACCAGTCAAGGTGGGGGCCCAAGCCAAAGGTCACCATTAAGGCCTGCGGCAACTACCTCCGCGTCTCCGAGGAGTGTGGACGGCTCCGGAGCGGCGGAGTGGGGGAATACATCTTGGACACCTGGAAAGTCAACAACTTCTCAGACGCCCTCGAGTACGTGGTGGAACTCGACCCCAGGTGTGACCTCTGCTACATCTCCCTGCATGAGCGGGCCAGCTGCTCCCTTAGCGGCAACACCCTGCAACACCCCAAGCACAGATCCCTCATGTGGGTGGGGGATGGACCAAGGCCAGACAACGCCTGGCAAATGTCGTGAATGAAGCTTTACATCGCAAACAAGTGCGTCGGCGACTCGGTCTACGGGGTCGTCACCAAGTCCAAGGGCCAGTTCCCAGACCTCAAATGGAAGGCTGACGGAACCTGGTGGGTGTGGACAGACTGGATGCAGGAGTGGATCACGGATGCTGTCCGGGAGTGGCGCACCAAGACCCCGGAAACGTACCATGACCTGATCGACGAGCTCACCCGGGACCAGGTCACCAACCTCCTGTTCCGGAAGGGCATGTCCAAGGGCCAGTTCTTCAAATGGCTCGACCATTACTCCTGGAACCAGCATATGGGATGGGAGGAGCGGTATGAGGCATGGGAGCGCCTCGACAAGAGCCCCGAGGAACGTGCGGAGTGAGCCGGAAAAGTTTGGGCCCCCTAAGGTAGAAATGGGTAACCAGTCGTTGCTACAATGCGCCCTGGATAATGTAGCCTCCAAAGTGTAGATAAATCACCTTCTTCCCTTTTTTCTTTTTTTTCTTTTCTTTCTTTCTTTCTGTGCTCACCTGGCTTCGGTTCTCGCCAAGTGCTCACACAAAAGGGGGTGAATGTCACGAGACATGAATGGCACCCCCCTCTTTTCTCCTCTCTTCTCCTCTTTTTTCCTGTCTTGTGATGTGGCTGCAGACTGGCTGATGACTGGCGACTTAGATAGATGATGTACGGTTGACTCGCCTTGGAATGGCGGTTGACTGGCATAGAAAGATGACTCGTCTGTACTCGTCTAGTATATATACAGCAGCAGACAAGCCTGGGTTCCCCAGCTTGTTCTGTCTCGTCACACATCCTCTCTAGGGAGCCTCTGACTTAGAACTCGCCACCTCCCTCCAAGACTAGCTTGGGATCTCCCTTTGGGACTCCAGTGCCTAGTCCTTTCGGTCAGCCACGAGACCTCGACCCTTCTCCGGGCCTTCCTTAGGTACACGTTGTCACCAGTTCCTGCCTCCACCCCCTTCATGTCGCTCCTAGCCACAACTCCTTAGAGGGTCGCGACATGACTCTTACATAAGACCCACAAAGTATAGCCACATGAGGTAGTCACATGAGGGAATCACGTGACCCTTACATAAGACCTTCCAGTTTACATAAGACCTCCTGGTTCAATCTCTCCCATAGGAAACCAGGAGGGAATAGGGAGT